>JAPJYX010000219.1:0-41351 GCA_030503985.1 Himalopsyche tibetana
AACGGAAAATGTTCCATGGGGACGCACCATCAATTTGAGCGGCGCGATAATAATCATGCGGAATAGCGCGTAAGCCTGAATAGCACAGCAACACCACAAGGCCCGTCCAATGCCAAATATCCATCAACAAAAGCACGGCCCAAGTGGCAGCCGTGCTGTTCATATTGAGCGGCGTTCCAATGGCTTGCAAAGCTTCAAACAATAATCCGGCATGGGGCAGGGTGAGCACTTTCCACAAATAGCCAATCACCAAACTGGGCGTTAGCAGAGGGATTGCCATGAGGACGAGATAGAGCGAAGCTAATCGACCGGCTTCTGGCATGCGCAATGCTATGTAAATGCCGAGTGGAATTTCAATGGCGAGCACCAAGAGCGAGAACAACAGGCTGCGTCCCAATGCGCCATAAAATTCTGAGGATGAGAGAACGTCCCTATACCAAGTTGCACCTACCCAAATGAAACTGTTCCCCGCAAACGTATCATGCACAGAATAATAGGCAACAAAGATCAAGGGCAACACACCGCACAGCATCATGATGATAAGCGCAGGAGAGAGGTAGATATAGGCTCTATTGGTGAATCGCATTTTCACAAAGCCCGCCTCGCTAAGACACTTCAAATCAATTTTTGATGTAAGTTTAAATCTACGCCAACTGAATGCGCAGCCTCTTCATTTATTGTTGTCGTATCATTGAAGCGATAACCTTCAGTAATCTTACGGTTTGTGTATTGTTTGTTGAACATGAACGAAACAATGATCTGCCAAATACCAAACGTGAAAATTGAGAATAGCAAATGCAAGCCAGCAACACCGAGCTCTCCACGTATCAAAGGTACCCACCAACCGAATAAAAGATAAGTCCACGAATAACCAAAAAATCCAGCTTTCTTTTGGCCAGTTTGTGGGTGCATCATCTCTACTTTTTTTGCCCCAATTTTGAATGCAAGTTTCATAATAATTGGAATAATAATTATCGAAGTAGAAAACGCTAGCCCAATAACCGCCGCAGTTGTTTCATTCGTCGTTTGATCCATCACTATGTTCCCGTTTTCCAATACCCAACATTAAGTACCAAATGCCAAACTTGCAAGGCGATACGCTTTAACTTATACGCCCGTCATATGTAGTGCGGTAAAGTGGAGGCCTTAATGTTTCTGTTTGTTGGTCTCGGCAATCTAGGAGCGAAATATGCTTCTAACCGCCATAATATCGGATTTATGGCGATGGATGTAATTGCCTCGGCACACCACTTTTCATCTTGGCGCAAGAAATTCCAGGGTGAAATTGCCGAGGGCACTATGGCTGGTGAAAAAGTGCTATTGCTGAAGCCGCAGACATTCATGAATGAATCCGGCCGATCAGTTGGCGAGGCGGTGCGGTTTCATAATATTCCGCTCGATAGAGTATTTGTGTTTTACGATGAACTTGATTTGGAAGCGGGCAAGCTGCGCGTAAAACTGGGTGGTGGAGCTGCAGGTCACAATGGTATTCGTTCCATTTCCTCTCACATTACGCCAGAGTTCAAACGCGTGCGCCTCGGCATTGGCCACCCCGGCGATGCCCGTTTGGTGATGCCGCATGTGCTAGGAGATTTTGCTAAAAGTGACCGTGATTGGTTGGTTGCATTGTTGGATGCAGTAGCAGATAACGCCGGCATGTTAATTGAAGGGGCGGAAGCGAAGTTTCAAAGCCATGTGCATTTGAAAGTCAATCCGCCACCGCTACGCGAAAAGAAAAAGGACTGATCATGGGTTTTAAATGTGGCATTGTGGGTTTGCCGAATGTTGGGAAATCGACATTGTTCAATGCGCTTACGCAAACATCGGCAGCGCAGGCGGCGAATTATCCGTTTTGCACCATTGTACCCAATGTGGGTGATGTGGGCGTGCCTGATCCGCGACTGGATATTTTGGCGGCCATTGCCCAAAGCGCTCAAATCATTCCAACGCGCCTCACATTCGTTGATATTGCTGGCCTTGTAAAAGGTGCATCCAAGGGTGAAGGCTTGGGCAATCAGTTTCTCGCCAATATTCGCGAGACTGATGCCATTGCCCATGTCGTGCGCTGTTTTGAAGATGGCGACATTACACACGTGAGCGGCAAGATTGATCCGCTCTCTGATATTGAAGTTATTGAAACGGAATTGATGCTGGCTGATTTGGACGCGCTCGAAAAGCGCCAGCCCGCCGCCGAGAAAAAAGGTAAGCAGGGCGATAAAGATCAAAAAGAATTAGCAGATCTGATGATGCGGGCTTTGGTTTTACTGCGTGAAGGCAAGCCAGCGCGGATTACCGAACGCACAGCTGATGAAGAAAAAACGTTTCAAGGATTGGGCCTGCTTTCATCGAAACCGGTATTGTATGTTTGCAATGTTGAGGAAGGTGCAGCCGATAAAGGCAATGATTTTTCTGAACGCGTTAAGGCCTTTGCAAAATCCGAAGGCAATGTGGCCGTGGTGGTTTCCGCCAAAATTGAAAGTGAAATCGCTTTGATGGCGCAAGCTGACCAGAAAGATTTCTTGGATGCTGTTGGGTTGGCTGAACCTGGATTGAACCGCGTCATTCGCGCTGGTTATGAGTTGCTTGGCCTGTTCACCTATTTCACTGTGGGCCCAAAAGAAGCCCGCGCATGGACTATCACCCAAGGCACCAAAGCGCCTGCGGCAGCTGGTGTTATTCACACCGATTTTGAGAAGGGCTTCATCCGTTCTGAGACCATTGCCTATGATGATTATGTTGCGGGCAAGGGCGAAGCAGGATCAAAGCTTGCAGGAAAATTCCGTTTAGAAGGCAAAGAATACGTGGTCGCCGATGGCGATGTGATGCATTTCAGGTTTAATACTTAATCGCCTTGAAACTAACACAGATTCTGTCTTTGCCGGACTTGTTCCGGCAATCCATGGTGGTTCAAGTTCTGTGCACTGCAGCTGTGGCACGATGGTTCGCCGGAATAAATCCGGCGATGACAGGCAAGGGGAGAGGGAGAGAATATATACTAATGCCCCTCATACCCCACCAACGTATGCACCTTCACTCCCTTGGCGCGGAGTTTGTCGGCTCCGCCTAGGTCAGGCAGGTCGATTACAAAGGCTGCTGAGATTACTTCGCCACCCGTCTTGTGGATAAGATCAATGGCGGCTCCGGCAGTACCGCCGGTAGCTATGAGGTCGTCGATCAATAAGATCTTATCGCCCTTTGAAATGGCATCGGCGTGGATTTCGATGGTGTCTACGCCATATTCCAAAGTATATTCTTGGCCGATGACTCTTGCTGGCAATTTGCCTTTTTTGCGGATGGGGATGAAGCCCCTTCCTAATGTGTGCGCTACTGCGCCGCCTAAAATAAAGCCTCTGGCTTCAATGCCGGCCACATAATCAAATTGCCCATGCAAGAACGGCCAAGCAAGTTCATCGACTGCGGCACGAAAAGCATGTTGGTTTGAGAGCAGCGTGGTGATGTCACGGAACATTATGCCGGGTTTTGGGTAGTCCGGAATGTTTCGAATGTAGCGAGAAATATCAAAGCCGTTGCGCAGGTCCATTAGGGCCACCTTACTTCTGGAGGGAGGGATGAGAGAATGCTTTCCACATTTCCTCCGGTTTTCAAACCAAATATTGTGCCGCGATCATAAAGCAGATTGAACTCCACATAGCGGCCACGGCGCACGAGTTGTTCTTGTCTGTCTTCATCGGTGTATGAAGTATTCATATTGGCGCGGACGATTTTAGGGTAAATTTCTAAAAATGATTTGCCTACATCTTTCACAAACTCAAAATCTGTTTCTAGATTGCCGCTGTTGAGATTATCAAAAAATATGCCGCCGATGCCGCGCGGTTCATTGCGATGTGGAAGGTGAAAATAATCATCACACCATTTTTTATAGCGATCATAATCCATGTCATGTGCGGCGCAGGGCGCTTTCATGGCAGAATGAAAAGCCAGTGTGTCCGTGTCTTCTTGGTTGCGGCGGCGCATTAATACAGGCGTTAAATCGGCACCACCCCCAAACCATTGCTTGGTGGTCTCTACAAAGCGCGTATTCATATGCACGGCTGGAATATTGGGGTTGCGCGGGTGGGCGATGACGGAAATGCCCGTGGCCCAAAAGCGCGGGTCATGCTCAGCTCCTGGCATGGATTTCCGAAAATCAACCGAAAATTCACCATGAACTGTGGAACAGTGAATGCCCGCTTTTTCGAAGAGTTCGCCATTTATCATGGACATCACTCCGCCGCCGCCATCACCAGCACGATTCCATGAAGTTTTCGTAAACTGTGAAGGTTTCCCACCTGCTTCTATTTCAAGTTGCTCGAAAACGGCGACCAATTGATCACGCAAATGTTCAAACCAGTGTTGAGATTGTTGTTTCATGTTGCCATTCTGGGTTGTTTTCAAGGCTGTTTCAGATTTCCTGTCTTTGTTTACACGTCATTAAGCACGCCCAACAAGAGTTTGTTAGAAGAATAATGTTACACGTTTTGGTACATATTAAAGCGCTTTGGGGAAATTGCTTCGATGCTACGCAGACTTCTATCAGATTCGAACGGAAATATTGGGATGTTGTTCGGCCTAGCCGCCATTCCGATCTTGGCTTCGATTGGTGTGGCGGTCGATATGGTTTCTCACAATCAAACACAAACAATTTTGCAAGGCGCTGTCGACGCCGCTGCTTTAGCTGCCGCAACAAACAAAAAATTCAATAATGATGCTGCCGTAAAGAAAATTGTCGATGATTATCTCACGGCGAATAAAGCTTACGATAGTTTGGCGGTTGTAAGTTCAGTCGATAGACAGCGCGATGCGGCTCAAAGTCGATTGACCGTGACGATAAAAGGTAAAATCAAAACAAAATTTATGGGCGTTGTTGGCATTGCTACAATGGATGCAGAAGCTATTTCTGAGGTTAATCTTGGAATGCGCGGATTGGAACTTGCATTGGTTTTAGACAATACGGGCTCCATGGCTGGTACTAAAATTGCTAATCTCAAAACATCAGCTAAAAAGTTGGTTTCGATTTTGCAAGATGGAAAAGCTGAGTATTCAGACGTTAGCTATGCATTGGTACCATTTGCGCAATATGTGAATGTCGGGCTGAGTAATAATACGGCATCTTGGCTCGATATGGCAGGCGCCGCCTCGAATTGGCAAGGTTGCGCTGGGTCGCGGACTGATCCGATGGATGCGCAGTCTGGCGTTTCCAATGGACGAATACCCGCGGTTTCAAATGTTGATTGTCCGCTCGCAATCTTGCCATTGTCGGCTAATGTTAACTTAATTGATTCACATATTGATGCAATGGTTGCACAAGGCAGCACTTATGTTCCCACCGGACTTTTATGGGGCTGGAACGTGCTTGATTCATCTGAGCCGTTCACTGAAGGCAAAACAGATATGCAGCTAAAAGCCATCAATGGTCGTAAAGCGCTTGTTTTAATGACAGATGGGGAAAATACGTCTTCCCCGCTCTATCCCAGTCATGGTGGGCAAGATTCTAATTTTGCAAATCAAAAACTAGCGCAGGTGTGCGCAGCTGTGAAAGCTGACAATATTGAAGTTTTCACAGTTTCATTCCAAGTTCCAACACAAAGCATTAAGGATATTCTTGAAAATTGCGCCTCTGGAACCGACCATGCTTTTGACGCCGGCAATGGCCAAGCTCTGTTTGATGCCTTCACAAATATCGGAAATATGCTTGCAGGGGTTAGACTTACGCGCTGATTATATAAATCCCCATCTTCGAAAATTAAAAGGAGCTGAATTTTGTTCAGTTCTTTTTAGCCATACTTTACAACCTAACGTTAGTTCGAGAGTTCTACGCACCACAGAAGACTAACTCTGCTGGAGCGTGCTACATGTTTTTAAAGTCATTTTTGAAAAATACGAGCGGTAATACGGCGTTGATGTTTTCACTCGCCGCCGTTCCTTTGCTTGTTTCAATTGGAGTCGCCATTGATATGGTGCGCGTCAATGATGCCAATACACTGTTGCAAGCTGCAACGGACTCCACTGCTTTAGCAGCAATGTCTGGAAAAAAGAATTCTTTAGACGAAAACAAGATCGAAACGCTTGCGTTGCAGTATTTGAAATTGAACGATGCTGACAACACGATCAAGGCCGTTGAAGTGAAAGATTTTGGTTTTGATAAAGATAAGCAAATCTACCACGTGAAAATGACTGGTAAAATTGACACCATGATCATGGGGATCGTCGGCTACAGTACCATGGATGTGGGTGCATATTCTGAAGTGGATGGCGGCAACAATCCAACACTTGAACTCTCGATGGTGCTTGATGTGACCAATTCGATGAATGCTGAAGGTCGACTTCCTGCACTTAAAGCAGCTGCAAAAGATTTGGTTGAAAAGCTAATGAAGGATAAGCCTGCTGAGGCGGATATTAAAATCGGAATTGTACCGTTTGCAAATTATGTGAATGTGGGAACCAACAATGCAACGGCGGCTTGGTTGGATATTCAACCGACCGTGCCAAAGGAATCTTGCTGGGATAGTTACCCCAATGCGGTTTACGGCAATTGCACAACCTCCACGCAGAACGGCATCAATGACGGGGTACCATTCACTTATCAATCTACAAATTGCGCAACTGTTGATCTGGGCACCCCAGTTCGCCAATGTCAAACAAGTCAGCCGAAATGGTACGGTATCGTCGGTTCGCGTGATTCATCGCTTGATACAAAGATCTATAATAATGATACGCGATATACTGGACTTGTAGATTTTGGTGGGCCGCAACCGATAACGGATTTGACGCCTGATAAATCCAAACTCGACAATGACATCAACTCGCTTTCTGCAAGTGCCGAGACCTATATTCCAGCGGGCTTGGTTTGGGGATGGGAGATCCTCAATTCAAACATGCCATTTACAACTGCAAAATCCAAGTCGGCTATGGCAGCGGTAAAGGGTAAGAAGGTGTTAATTTTGATGACTGACGGCGATAATACACTTTCGCCGAATGCGCCTTATCATCAAGGTAATGATGGTGCTCTGGCCGATGCCAAAACCACAGCGCTTTGCAATGGAATCAAGAATGACGATATTAGTGTCTTCACAGTCGCGTTCAAAGTTGAGAAAGCATCTTCCAAAGCAATGTTAACCGATTGTGCTTCATCGCCTTCGCAAGCGTTTGATGCATCTGACGATGATGCTCTATTGGCTGCATTTGGCGCTATCGCTGATTCATTGACTGCTATGCGGCTTACGAAATAAACCCATTTAACTGCCGCAAGGCCTCAGCCGCAACAATTCCAGCGCTCACTGCAACATTCAGTGAGCGCATTTTATTGGCCATGGGAATGCGAATGCGGTTGGGCAGGGCGTGGTGGATTGCTTCTGGCACGCCTGCAGATTCGCGACCGAGCAAAAGAATATCGTCTGATTGATATTTGAAACTGATGTGGGTTTCAGTGGCTTTGGTTGAAAGCAAAATAATGCGGCGACTGCATTTTCAATCTGAAACGTTTCCCAACTTGCACTGCGCTGCAAATCAACATGCTGTAAATAATCCATGCCCGCCCGCCTGAATGAAGAATCAGTCCAAACGAATCCTGCGGGTTCAATAATTGTGAGTTTTAGGTCAAAACAGGCACATAACCGTGCAATCGTTGCAGCATTTGGGGCGATATCGGGTTGATATAATGCGATTTCGATCATGATTCTGGGCTTTTTAATATGTGTGGGCTGCGACAACCTATAGCTAGACTTATGTGCAGCCGAATGTCAAAAACCGTCTATATTTGGGTGGGCATTTTCGATTGAATCGATGCTGTCCACATCGCGACCCTACGAAGGATGAGAGAACGTGTCCAAAGCCGACCATTCAGATGTAAATAGACGCGATTTTTTGATGATCGATACGGGTGCCGTTGCTGGCGTGGGCGGGGCCTTGGTGGCTTGGCCCTTCATCAATCAAATGACCCTGATGCGGCGGTTCTTGCACTTTCGACAATCGAAGTGGATTTGGCGACGATTGCTGAAGGCCAAGCTGTGACTGTGAAGTGGCGTGGTAATCCGCTGATCATTCGTCACCGCACCAAGGTGGAAATTGAAGCGGCCAAAGCTGTGAAGATGGATGAGTTAAAGGATCCAATTGCACGCAATGCGAACGCCAAAGATGTGTTGAAGCATCCGATGATAACCGCGTCGTGGGCGGCAAAGAAAATTATTTGGTTATGCTCGGCGTGTGCACGCATTTGGGTTGCGTGCCAGATGGTGACAGCGGATCGCGCGAATTTGCGGTGGTTGAAGGGTCTTCAAAAACCGGCGGTTGGTTTTGCCCGTGCCACGGTTCGCAATATGATACGGCAGGCCGCATTCGCAAAGGCCCGGCACCGACCAACCTCGATGTGCCTCCTTACAAATATCTCACTGACACAAAAATTCTCGTCGGCTAATTTCAGGAATATAATATGAGCGGACCCTCAAAATATCAGCCGACCAGCGCCGTTGGAAAATGGTTTCATGAACGCCTTCCCATCGTTGGCTTTGTGAAAGACCATGCACTTGATTTTCCAACACCAAAGAACTTGAATTATTGGTACACATCGGCGGCATTCTGGCCATCATGCTGGTTGTGCAAATCATTACCGGTATCGTTCTGGTGATGCATTACACCCCGCATGTTGATATGGCGTTCAACTCGGTTGAACACATTATGCGCGATGTGAATTAACGGTTGGTTGCTGCGCTACATGCACATGAACGGCGCGTCGATGTTCTTTATTGCCGTTTACATTCACATGTTCCGCGGCATGTATTACGGTTCGTATAAAGCGCCACGCGAAGTGTTATGGATGATCGGCGTGATCATTTATCTTGTCATGATGGCCACTGCATTCATGGGCTATGTTTTGCCTTGGGGCCAAATGAGCTTCTGGGGTGCCAAAGTTATCACGAACTTATTCTCCGCAATTCCATTTGTTGGCGAGTCAGTGACCACTTGGCTGTGGGGAGGTTACTCTGTTGATAATCCCACGCTGAACCGCTTCTTCTCTTTGCATTATTTGTTGCCATTTGTTTTGGCTGGCATTGTGATCTTGCACATTTGGGCGCTGCACGTGCCTGGCAATAACAATCCAACAGGCATCAATGTGAAGGGCCCACAGGACACTGTGCCGTTTCACCCTTACTACACAATGAAAGATGGTTTTGCGATTGTTGTGTTCTTCATATTCTACGCCGCATTCGTGTTTTATGGCCCGAACTATATGGGTGATGCGGTGAACTATGTTCCTGCAAATTCACTCGTCACACCTGCACATATTAAGCCTGAATGGTATTACCTGCCATTCTACGCAATCTTGCGTGCGGTGCCTGATAAGCTTGGCGGTGTTATTGCCATGTTCAGCTCGATTTTGATTTTGTTGGCTTTGCCTTGGCTTGATACGTCTAAGGTACGCTCTGGCAATTATCGCCCCATTTTCAAAGGTTTCTTCTGGATTTTTGCAGTGGTGTGCGTGGCCTTGGGTTATATTGGTTCCAAGCCACCAGAGGGTTCTTATGTTATGTGGGGCCGCATTTTGTCGATTTATTACTTCGCACATTTCTTGGTGATCTTGCCGTTGATTGGTTTGCTCGAAACACCAAAGCCATTACCATCATCAATTTCTGATGATGTGTTGGCCAAAAAGAAGATGGCGTGATCAGGAGAATGATGATGAAGAAATTTAGTGCATTCCTGACTGCTGGCTTGGTTTCGTTTTCTGGTTTTGCTTTTGCAAGTGAAGGTGCCAAAGAAGCTGAACATGTGGCCTATTCCTTTGAAGGCCCATTTGGAAAGTTTGACAAAGCGCAATTACAGCGCGGCTACAAAGTTTACAAAGAAGTCTGCTCAAATTGTCACGCAATGAAATTCATCGCGTTCCGCAATTTGGCCGATCATGGTGGACCAGGCTTTACCGAAGAACAAGTGAAGGCTCTTGCTGCAACATTCAGTGTTAAAGCCGAACCTGACGCGTCAGGCGAAGTCAAAGATCGTCCGGCACTTCCATCGGATTACTTCCCATCGCCCTATGCCAATGAAGAGGCTGCCAAGTCAGTCAATGGCGGCGCTGTTCCGCCAGATTTAAGCCTTATCACCAAAGGCCGCGAAGGCTGGCATGGTACGTTCAATCAATTGTTGAATGGCATTGGTGGCCCGCACTATGTTTATTCGTTGTTGACCGGCTATGAAACAGTGCCTGAAGACTTGGTTGCCGAGCAAAAAGCCAATGGCAAATATTACAATCCAACATTTGTAAGTGGCCACTGGATTGGCATGCCAGCCCCATTGTCTGATGGTCAGGTGACATTCGATGACGGTGCGCCTAACTCCATGAAGGACATGGCCAAGGATGTGTCAGCGTTCCTCGCATGGACAGCGGAACCTAAAATGGAAGAGCGCAAAGAAACCGGCTTCATGGTGATGATTTATCTCGCTGTGTTAGCGGGGCTATTGTTCTTCGTTAAGAAGAAACTCTGGCGCGATGTTCATTAAAAATATTCAGGCCTGCGTGAAAAACATGCGGGCCTGATTTTTTAGGGCTTCACGATCTTGTTCGCCGAGTTCCCCTGATAGTTTTATGATCATTGTGTTCGGCAACGTAAATAGCTTCCATCTTACATAGCATTTTGGAACCAGCCCAGCGGTCAAGTGATCATTGATCATGTGATCACTCGGCCATTTCTCGAGCATCGCAGCCGTAACCATGGCAAAAACGGTGTGCTTGTTTTGGAGATTGAATTCTTTTGTCGAAACTGCAAGTGCAGGGCGTCTCTTTACAGCAGGTCTTTCCATAAATGGAAATGGAACGATTACCACTTGCCATTGGTCACAAATCACGAAAAGCAATCTCGTCTTCTGGAGAGTTCCATTCATACAAAGTCGCTTCAATATTTTCGAGATAAGGATCTTGAGTGCGCAGAACTTTCAATTCCAAATACTCGCCACGACGCGATTTCATTGCCTTCCAATGAATTCCTGTTTTGCCAATGGGCTTCAAGGCATAGGTCGGGCGACCATCTTTGCCATCATTAGTGCGAGCCCATTCACCACGAACCCCCTCGATTTCCAAATTAAGCTTTGAACCAGCTGGAATTTGTTGCAGCATAGCAATGGTTTGCGGATCAGCAGCAATATGCTTGATCCAAATATTATCGCCATTGTTGAGAAAACTAGCCATGCAAATGATCCTATTTGTTGTTATCTTATTTATGGATTAAAGTAGTCGTTGTCAACATTACCCCACCCCCACCCCTCCACTAACGGTGTAGCATTATGACCAAAACTATTCTCGGCATTATTGGCGGCTCTGGTGTTTATGATATCGCCTTGGACAATGCGCGATGGCAAAAGGTTGAAACACCTTGGGGTGCGCCATCTGATGAACTTCGCGTGGGCGAAATTGATGGTATGCCCGTGGTGTTTCTGCCGCGTCATGGCCGTGGCCATGTGCATTCACCTTCTGAAGTCAATTACCGTGCAAATATTGATGCACTCAAACGTTTGGGTGTGACGGATTTGGTTTCTCTCACTGCAGTGGGTTCGCTTAAGGCCGAAATGCCACCTGGTATGTTTGTGATGCCCGATCAATTTATTGATCGCACCCACAAACGCGAGAGTTCATTTTTCGGCACAGGCTGTGTGGCTCATGTGCCTTTTGGTGAACCCACTTCACCATTTCTAGCGAATACTGTTGAACGAGCGTTGCAAGATGAAGCGATTAAGTATCATCGTGGTGCACGCTGGTGGTGATGGAAGGGCCGCAATTTTCAACACGAGCAGAATCAGAATTGCACCGCTCTTGGGGTGCCAGCCTGATTGGCATGACGGGCAATGCCTGAAGCGAAATTGGCACGCGAAGCAGAGCTGTGTTTTTGCAATGTGTCCATGGTCACAGATTTTGATGCATGGCACCCCCATCATGAGGCGGTGGATGTGGCGCAAGTTGTGCAGGTTATGAAAGCCAATGTTGAATTGGCAAAACGATTTGTAATGCGTTTGGCAAAGACATTGTACCGCGAACACGCAGAATGTCGATTGGTCAGACCGTGCGTTGGAACATGCGATTATGACGGCGCCGGAGAAAAGGGATTCGAAGACGATGGAGCGGTTGCGTGGTGTTGCAGGACGCATCCTCAAACCCAAACCGTCATTCCGGCGAAGGCCGGAACCCATTTTCCCTGCACGGCACGGGCGAAGAATAGGTTCGGCCTTCGCCGGAATGACGGACATCAGGATCAATGCGCCCTTGAAATGCAAAACCCAACTGACTCCAACAAAGCCGATTTCCATTCACTCTCAGGAAAAATTGCTAGTGCATCACAGGCCATGGCACCGTAGTGCCGCGCACGATCAACCGTATCGCTAATCGCTCCATGGCGGTCCATTGAGTTTTGCTGCATAATTGAAATCATCTTCAGTCTGGTTGCCTTCTTCCATCGTACGCTTCCAGAAGTTTCGTTCTTCTTGCGCACCACGACGGAAAGACAGCACTACCGGCAAGGTGATTTGCGTTCACGGAAATCGTCACCGATTGATTTTCCAAGCTGCGCTTGCTTGCCAGAATAATCTAATGCGTCATCAATCAATTGGAATGCAATTCCTAAATTACGACCAAATGATTCAAGTGCTTCTTGAGCATCACGTGGGCGACCGCAATAACACCGCCCACTTTTGCTGCGGCAGAAAAAAGTGCTGCAGTTTTTGCGCCCACAACTTTCAAATAAGAATCTTCGGTCGTTGACGTATCTTGCGAAACTGAAAGCTGGAGCACTTCACCTTCAGCAATGGTGCAAGCAGCTTCAGACAGGATGCGCAAGCAATCGAGCGAGCACCGTCTCACCATCATCTTAAAAGCTTGGCCGAGCAAATAATCGCCCACCAAGACTGAAGCTTGGTTGCCCCAGATAATGCGTGCCGCTTGCTTGCCACGGCGCATGTCACTTTTCATCCACCACGTCATCATGCAGCAAGGTTGCGGTGTGCATAAATTCGACAGCCATGGCGAGTTTAATGTGGTGAGAGCCCTGATAACCGCAATGCGGGCTGCTGCGAGCGTGGAGCATAGGGCGGATGCGCTTGCCGCCAGAATTGATCAAGTGACCCGCAAGTTCAGGGATCAATTCGACATGGCTCTGGGCTTTTTCTAAAATGAACTCATTGACCAATGTCATGTCAGCAGCGGTCAAGGCCACGAGCGCGTCCAAACTTGCTGTTGGTCGTTCAATCGATCCATCAAATGCTAAAACAACACCCATGGTTACCTTTTCAATCTAATCGAGGGCGAGGCAAAGGTGACCCTTTGCCGCTGTTGCGATTTGGGTTATCAGGCCTTCATGGACGATACGAGCCCCCTTAAGCGCTTTTGCGGCATTGTGAAGTTTTTCGATAAGGATCGAGGCTTGGGATTTATCACGCCTGATGCTGAAGGCCGTGATGTGTTTGTGCATGTGTCTTCGGTGCAGCGCTCAGGCCTGCCTTATCTCGATGAAGGTATGAAATTGAGTTACGCTACCGAAGACGATACGCGCGGGACGCGGCGCACAGGCCATCAACTTGCAGATTTTGGTTTAACCTCCCCCTTACCGTCATTCCCGCCAAGCCGAAATGTAGCGTAGGCGCGAGCGGGAATCTGCCCTATGCTCTGAACTTGTATCAGATTCCTGCTCGCGCCTACGCGTTGCTCCGGCTGGCAGAATGACGGTGGTCGAGCAATCTAACGTTTTTGTGATCAGCTTGAATTGTAGTTGGTGCCAAATCAGTTTAGCGTTGTTAACATCAGAGGAGCCGTTCGCATGTTATTCAAAAACGCCGTGGTTGGGAAATTTCAGAGTCGCAGGTGACTTCGGAGCATTTATTTTTCAATCGCCGAAAAGTGCTGGCTGGTTTGGCAGCGGTGCCATTCATGGGTTCAGCACAGGCCGCGGTAAATGCGAAGTTCGCTGATGCTGGCAAAGCAATAACGCCGGAAGAGCAGAACACGACTTATAATAATTTTTATGAGTACGGCACGTCGAAAATCAATCTCAGAAGCAGCCCAAGCGTTGATTACTTCGCCGTGGAGCGTTGCAATCGATGGCTTGGTTGAAGCGCCGATGAAGATTGCGTTTGAAGATTTGATGAAAAAAATGCCGATTGAAGACCGCATTTATCGTCATCGTTGTGTTGAAGCATGGGCCATGGTGGTGCCGTGGACTGGTTTTGCTTTGAAGGACTTAGTGGCTTTGGTTAAACCAAAAGCTGAGGCAAAATATATCCGGTTTGAAACCTTCAATGATCCAAAATGGCACCCCGGCCAAGAGCCAGGATTATTTGACGCTTACCCTTGGCCCTATGTTGAAGGGCTATCCATGGCAGAAGCTATGAATGATTTGGCTTTTATCGCCACGGGTGCTTATGGCAAGGATTTGCCAAAATCCATGGGTGCGCCACTGCGTTTGCACACGCCGTGGAAATATGGCTTCAAGTCCATCAAGTCGATTGTGAAAATTAGTTTTGTGGCTGAACAACCTGTGAGTTTCTGGCAACAACTCGCCGCCAATGAATATGGTTTCTGGGCCAACGTAAACCCCGAAGTGCCGCACCCGCGTTGGAGCCAAGCCACCGAAGAAGTGTTAGGCACTGGCGAACGTGTGCCGACAGTGCTTTATTAATGGTTACGGCGAATTTGTTTCTGAGCTTTATAAGGGCATGGAAAAAAGAGCGCATTTATTTCTAGGGAATCATTTATACTTGGTGGATGACGTTTGATCTGTCATAGCGCTGTTCATTTTTGGGGCGATTGCGGCTTTCACACCGGGGCCAAACAATACGATGTTGTTGGCCACTGGTATCAATTTTGGTCTGAAGCGCGCTTGGCCACATATCATGGGTGTAGCGATCGGCTTTCCCGTGATGATTGCTTGTGTGGGCTTTGGGCTTGGTGAGATTTTCAAAATCTATCCGTGGATTTATGTGGGCCTGAAATATGCGGGTGCTGCTTATATGATTTGGCTCGCATGGAAGATTGCTACATCACAACCCGCAGAAGATGAAGTCGCAAAAGGCGATCCCATCACCTTCCTTCAAGCCAGCGCCTTTCAATGGATCAACCCCAAAGCGTGGATCATGGCGGTTACAGCGCTTTCAGCTTATACTGTTGCTGCGCATTACACGCTTGGAGTTTTGGCGGTGGTCGGCACATTCGTATTCATGGGGTTTACCAGTGCGCTCACTTGGGTGTTGTTCGGTGCTGGTCTCAAACATATTTTGAACGACATCCGTTATTACAAATATATTAATTTTGGTTTGGCAGCGGCTTTGGTTTTAAGCTTGGTGCCAATGCTGTGGCATTAAATGGAGGGTTAAATGTTTCGTTTCGCAATTCCTTTGGCACTGAGTTTTTTATCAATTGGCACAGCACAAGCAGCTGATTGTTCGGGCCCGGCACCACGCGTGTTTGGGGTAATTATTCGATTAACGCGCAATCTTCAGGGCCCTCTTGTGAAAGGCAGTGGTTACTATTGTCATTCGCAACAAAGCGGGTGACCCCAAGATGGCACGGTCTTATATTGCTAGCCAACTGATGAACTTCAGCCAAAGCCCCAGCCCCGATGTGAAATCGATGACAAATGCTTTGAAGATTGGACCGGCGGCAAAGGCTTTATGGCCTCAGTCGACAAGTTGTCTCTTACTGGTGAGTTCCCCTTCACTCCCGACGAAGCTCTAGACGCCCCCAGCTTCAAAGCCTTCCGCGCATCGAAAACGCCGATATTCTGTTACGTACAAGGCATGGAAAGCGGCTTGTGTATCGGTGCCCGCAAGGATGGTGAATTGGTACAAATGGGAGTGCAAGCTTTTCCGGGGTGAAGCCCAACGGGACCAAAAGGGTTGATGTTGATCTCGATTTCAATAGTTGTTATTAAATCCCAGACTTTAAGGATCTTTATAAGTGGCAATCAGCGCAGATTTAGGCCCGAAGCTTGAAAGCTTTCTCAACTCATTGGTTGAAGAGGGCCGTTATAATTCGAAAAGTGAAGTTCTTCGTGAAGGGTTGCGGTTGGTACAGGAACGCGAAACGCGTTTATCCGTTCTTGATGCAGCGATTGCAAAGGGTTTGGCAGATGTTGCAGCAGGTCGCGCTAAGCCGGTTGAAGAAGTATTTGATCGCTTAACTGCCAAATATACGAAACTGACAAAAGCCAACGCCGCATGAAATTGAAAATCTCGGCTCAAGCCGAAATTGAGCTCGAAGAAATTGGCGATTGGATTGCTAAAGATAATCCAATGCGTGCATTGAGTTTTGTTAAGGAATTGCGAGAGGCTTGCTATGCAATTTCGAAACTCCCAGATATCAATCAGCTTCTATCGCGTTATGAAAAAACCGGCATTCGACGCAAGGTTTTGGGAAATATCTGATCTTTTACAATATAAACAATGATCTCATCAACATTCTCCACATCCTGCACGGCGCACAGGACTTTGAGGCTATTCTCTTTCCCTAAAAACTCCACTCCTTCGCCTTGCCCACGATGAAATCCCTAAACGCGGTTACGCGCTTCGTTTCCTTTAGCTCTTCGGGATAAACGAAATAGGTGTCAAACTGCGGGGCTTCTAGCGGCAGGTCGATGGTGACTAAGTTCATGTCAGGGGCGACCATATAATCCGCTACGGAGCCTATGCCAGCGCCGGCTTGCACGGCGCGGCGCACACCATAGGCGTTGTTAACGCGAAGGGCCGCTTTGCGTGGGCTCGTGTCTTCCCGACCCACAGTTTCAAGCCAATTTAGATTTGTGAGATAGCCTTCGGTTTCACCAAAACTTACAATGCGGTGCTTATCTAAATCCTCAACTGATTTTGGAATGCCGTGGCGCTTCACATAATCGGTGGAGGCATAGATATGGTGATGCACGGTGAAGAGTTTGCGCTGGATCAAATCGGGTTGCGTTGGGCGGCGCAAACGGATGGCCACATCGGCTTCGCGCATTGAAAGATCGAGTTCGGAATCTTCTAACATCAATGAAACTTTGATATCAGGATAGAGATCAATGAATTCGGTAATGCGCGGGGTCAGCCATACCGAGCCTAAGCCCACAGTGGTGGTGATGCGTAAATCACCTGATGGTTTTTCTTTCGAATCCATCAGCCGCGTTTTGGCTGCGGCTAATTTTGTGAACACTTCATGCGCGGTGCGATAAAGCACTTCGCCTTGCTCGGTTAAAATTAAGCCGCGTGCGTGGCGGTGGAACAGGGTGACATGCAGGTCATCCTCCAACGCGCTCACTTGGCGGCTAACGGCAGATTGTGAAAGTAACAATTCGGTTCCGGCATGGGTGAAGCTTCCGGCATCGGCCACGGCGTGAAAAATGCGAAGCTTGTCCCAATCCATATTTTAACTTCCTTTTGCGTGTAAATATTTTTCAGCTTCGAGTGCAGCCATGCAGCCCATGCCAGCGGCCGTTACTGCTTGGCGGTAAATATCATCGGTCACATCACCCGCGGCAAACACACCGGGGATCACTGTGGCTGTGGACCAAGATGCCGTTTGCAAATAGCCACCATTTTTGAAGGGAAGTTGATCGACAAATAATTCTGTTGCGGGCTTATGGCCGATGGCAATAAATATTCCGTGTACGGAGTGATCTGTGATTTCTCCCGTTTTAACATTTTTCAATCGTGCTGTCGTCACGCTGCGTGGTTCAGTGGAGCCCAACACATCTTCCAATGCTGAATCCCAAATCACTTTTATTTTTGGATGCGCGAAGAGGCGATTTTGCAAAATACGTTCCGCCTTAAATTCATTGCGGCGATGCACCACCACAACTTCGGTGGCGAAGTTTGTAAGGAACAAAGCTTCTTCAACGGCCGTGTTGCCACCACCCACCACCATCACTTTTTTGCCGCGATAGAAAAATCCATCACATGTGGCACAAGCTGAAACGCCAAAACCTTGGAAGGCTTGCTCGTTGGGAAGGCCCAACCATTTTGCTTGCGCTCCGGTTGCGATGATCAAGGCATCGCATGTGTAAATGGTGCCACTATCGCCAACCAACTTCACAGGTGTTGCTTTCAAATCCACCGCGGTAATGGTGTCCGAAACAATTTCAGTTCCCATATGCTCAGCTTGCGCTTTCATTTCTTCCATCAGAAATGGGCCTTGGATGGTTTTGGCAAAGCCGGGGTAATTTTCCACATCGGTGGTGATGGTCAATTGCCCACCCGGTTGAATGCCTTGGATCACCAAGGGTTGCAACATGGCACGGGCGGCATAAATGGCGGCAGTATAACCGGCAGGGCCGGAACCGAGCACGATCACTCGGGAATGACGGGACGACATGGGGAGATTCCTGTTGAGCTATGAAAAATTAGCATAGGTGAATTTTGTGTGTTGAGAAAGACGTTTTGTTTGCTTTTCTAATAACTAACCTAATACGGTTTTTGAAGTTTTTGGATTCGCTTTATCAAGAAGAAGATTGTTTTTAATCTGCTACTTTTTCTGAATTGTAATTGTATTGGTTATGTTCTATTTTGAATTTTATTGAGGAAATTGACTATGGCAATTCTTGAAGCGGTTGGGACTAAGCGGGCACAAGAGTTTGAGCAGGTTCTTTCGGAAACCATTAGCAAGAAACAAACCAATTCGGCGCTTAATAGTAAAATCATAAACGACGATTGCATAGTCGGAATGGCAAATTTAAAAGCCGAATCTATTCGAATGGTCGTTACATCACCACCATATAATTTAAAGAACAGCACTGGCAATGGTATGAAAGATGGACGGGGCGGCAAATGGTCTAATGCTGCCTTGATCAATGGTTATGATACTCATGATGATATGATGCCACATGATCAATATGTGCAGTGGCAACGCAAATGTCTTGATGGAATGATGCGTGTGTTGCGCGAAGATGGAGCAATTTTTTATAATCATAAATGGCGGGTGCAAGATGGGCTTCTTCAAGATCGAAGTGATATTGTAAAAGACTTCCCTGTGCGCCAGATCATTATTTGGCAGAGAAGTGGCGGCATCAATTTTAATCCTGGTTACTTCTTGCCAACCTATGAAGTGATTTATTTGATCGCTAAGCCGAAGTTCAAACTCGCACCGAAGATGAATGCGTTTGGCGACGTTTGGAATATTCCTCAAGAGCGAAATAATGAGCATCCGGCACCATTTCCGGTCGAGCTTGCTTCGCGTTGTATTCAAGCTGTTGGAAGTGGACCAGTGCTTGATCCGTTTATGGGCAGTGGGACAACAGCTATTGCCGCCGAGCAACTCGGTTTTGATTGGATTGGATTTGAGAAATCAAAATCATATTGCGACATGGCGAAATTGCGTCTGCGGAATTTGTCGAAGTGAACTATGTCACTGATAAAGATTTGTTCGAGCGATTAAAGAATCTGCTCACTAAAGGTGAGTATGATATTGACGAATTTGGCGGCTATAGAGGTACGGGAACGGCAGGTTTGATACTTGAAGAGTTACTTGGTTTTGATCCGACCAACAAGGATGGTCCAGATTCTGGGCGGTGGGAAGTTAAGTTCCATAGTGGCTCGTCGCCATTAACGCTTTTTCATAAAACGCCAGAGCCTGAAGGTGTTATGCGCAGCCTGCTCAAATCTTGCGGGTGGATTGGAAAGTCGGGAAGGTTGAGTTTTCGCCATACAGTATGGGGTCGATCTGATCGTGGCTTAGTCGTGCGATCCGAAAATGAAAAAGTAATTGTTGATTTAGGAAAATTGGGTGCGGCATCTCCATTTTGGTCCCACGACACTATTGTCAATGCATTTGCCTATAAGCTTAGGAGGCTTATTGTTGTTCATGGAAAGGTCAAGAAAGCAAAAGGCAAGGTGATTTTTGAATCGGCGCAGTTGTTACAAAACCCGCGCACTACGGCATTCGTTCAAGCGATCTGTGATGGCATCGTTGCAGTCGATTTTGATATGCGAGCGACCGATACTGAAGCCTTGCGCGATCACGGCACAAAGTTTCGAATCAAAATTGGAGATTTGCGCAAGATTTACGAACTTAGTGAATCTTTTTGAACGTTGTTTTCTGGAATCACGAAATTTTATTGCTATAAGATTTCAATGAAAACTGAAGACCTCGACACCATTGATTGGAAAATTCTGAAAGAGTTGCAACGTGAAGGTCGCATTTCCAATGTGGAACTTTCTTCGCGCGTAGGGCTCTCGCCACCACCCACGTTGCGAAGGGTGCAGGCTTTGGAAAAAGCTGGGTTCATCAAAGGTTATCGTGCCCAATTGGATGGTGAGAAGTTGGGCTATGGTGCGCAAGTTGTGGCTTTAGTGGGCCTCAAAAGCCAAGCCGAACATGAGATGAGAGAGTTTGAACGCCGCGTGGCGGGCTGGCCAATTGTGCGTGAATGTTATGCCGTATCAGGCGTTGCTGATTTTATGCTGAAATGTGCAGGGCGTGATTTGCAATCGATCCAAAGCTTTGTGCTTGGTGCACTTTCTAAAGCGCCCAATGTTGAGAGCGTGAAAACATCGCTGATTTTGCATGTCGCAAAAGATGAGCCTGAGGTGCCGTTGATATGAAACATTGGCTCTCTCTCACAACCTCGGCATTGGCCGCTGTCGTTATCGGTTTTGCATCGACAATTTTGATATTGATGCAAGCGGCACAAGCCGTTGGTGCAACGCTGCCGCAACAGGCATCGATGGCCGCAATCTTGTGTTTTGCTATGGCGATTATTTCATTTATTCTTTGCCATATGTATAAAATGCCGATCATTATTGCTTGGTCCACACCTGGGGCGGCATTGATTGTGGGCAGTGCACATGGCGTGACTTATACAACAGCACTTGGCGCTTATGTTTTTGCTGGAGCGCTTATGGTGCTCACTGGATTGGTGCGTCCGTTTGAGCGAGCAATTGAAAAAATGCCAGCATCAATAGCGGCCGCCATGTTGGCAGGTGTGCTTGTTACTTACGTGTTGAAAGTGCCTGCCGCTGCCATCGCATCACCATGGATGGTTTTGCCATTGGTTATCGCATTCTTCAGTGTACGGATGATTTATCCGCTTTACGCTGTGCCGATTATTGTAGTTTTGGGGATTGCTATCGCGGGCTTTAATGGAAGTTTGACTTTGGGGGCGATTGGCATCACGCCGCTTACATTTGATTTACCACAATTTTCATGGCCGGTGCTCTTGGGTCTTGGCGTGCCCCTTTATTTGGTGACCATGGCATCACAAAATTTGCCCGGCTTTGCTGTTTTGCGGGCAGCTGGCTATCAGCCACCGGTGAGCGGCAGTTTGATTGCCACTGGCATTGGTTCAATGATGGTTGCACCCTTCGGGGGCCATGCTGTTAATATGGCAGCAATAACCGCATCGCTGGCGACGGGGCCAGATTCGCACCCCGATTTCAACCAACGTTGGAAAGTGGCTTATCCTTATTTCGTTTTTTATGTTTTGGTGGGACTAGCAGCTACAGCGTGTGTAACGGTGCTTGGCGGCTTGCCAAAAGATTTGATTTCCGCCGTCGCTGGCCTCGCATTATTTAGCCCGCTGATGAGCGGCATGACCGCCATGGTGAAAGATAGCGCTGATGTAGAAGCGGCCTTAGTCACGTTTTTGGTCACAGCCTCGGGCATCACCATGTTTGGCGTCGGCGCCGCCTTCTGGGGCTTGGTGGCGGGCATGGTGATTTGGGGTGTGAAGAGGGTGGTTGCGAAATGAAATCCTCCGAAACCTCAATTCTTTGTATCGCTGGCCACATGGGGCCGGGGGTTGATCATTGGCAGAGGCGGTTAGTTTCTAAATTGTCTTCAGCGCAATTGGTGGAGCAACCGGACTGGGCGCATGGATCGCTTGATGTGGCGATTGATACTCTGGTGGCGGCTGTTGTGGCTTCTACCAAGCCTGTGGTTTTTGTGGCCCATTCAGTGGGGGCCATATTGGTGGCGCATTCCATTGCTGCACTTCCAGCGGATAAAGTTAATGGCGCTTATTTAGTGGTGCCACCCAATGAAGTTTCACTGCGGTCTTTGCAAGGCATAGATCCAAAATTTTCTACAGTGCCTCGAGATCCATTGCCGTTTCCGTCATTGCTCGTGGCCACCAGCAATGACCCTTATTCGACAATGGAAGACTCAGCATCGCTGGCTTTGGCTTGGGGATCGATGCTGGTCGAAGCAGGCGAAGCCGGTCACATCGACCACACCTCCGGCCATGGCCCATGGCCCGAGGGCATGATGCGCTTTGCTGGGTTTTTATCGAAACTATGATCCTGAATTGCTTTGTCGGCGTTAAAGTCACATGATCAAATTAGTTGCAATTTTATTCCTACTTACTGGAGTTCCCGCCATGGCTGCTGAACAATCGCTTTATGATTTCACGCTCACGGGAAATGATGGCAAGCCCATGCCGATGGAGCAGTTTAAGGGCAAAGTTGTAATGCTCGTGAACACAGCTTCGGAATGTGGATATACGCCTCAATACGAAGGGCTTGAGGCGGTGTGGGAAGCCTATAAGGACAAGGGACTCGTAATTGTTGGTGTGCCATCAAATGATTTTGGCGGACAGGAACCGGGCACAGCAACCGAGATCGCCACGTTTTGCAAATTGAATTACGGGGTTACATTTCCATTGGCAGATAAGTCAGTGGTGAGCGGATCATCTGCAATTCCGGTCTATCAATGGGCAGGCAAGCAAGCTGGCATGCTAGGCAAGCCTAAATGGAATTTCCATAAATATCTATTTGGTCGCGATGGAAAGTTTATTGATTGGTTTTCAACAGCGACGAAGCCCGATGGACCGAAGATTGGGAAGGCATTGGCTGCGGCGCTTCAATAATGGAAGCGGCACTGGACAATTTCCAGTGCGTTATCTGTGATACGATAAACGAGGCGGTGCTCGTCTGTAATCCGCCGTGACCAATATCCGGCAAGCTCATGACGTAGTAATTCGGGTTTTCCAGTTCCTTCGAACGGAGTTCTCGTTGTTTCTTCAATAAGAAAATTTAGTTTTTTAAGAAACTTCTTGTCCTGGGTCTGCCAATATAAATATCCAGCCCAAGCTTTTTCAGTGAAAGTAATGTTCACTCTAAAAGCTCGCGAACCTTAGCTTTGCCAGCGTTCAGTTCAGCAATTGATTCAAGTAAATTTTTAGCATTATTAGGATTGCTGAGCAAATACATCGTTTCTTCGTGCGAGGTGTAATCCTCAAATGACATCATCACCGCCGCGGGCTTGCCGCCCTCGCGAGTGATGATCATGGGTGTGTGATCATTATGAACCTGGTCCAAATATTTAGCCAAGTTGTTTCGGAGTTCTGTTGATGAGGCGATACGCATGCATTGTGTGTACGTTAAAGCGTACGTAGATGCAAGACCTATTTCCAAGCTACTTTCACAATTTCATAACTGCGGCCACCGCCCGGCGTGTTCACTTCAACATTGTCGCCTTTCTTTTTCCCAATCAGCGCACGGGCGATGGGGGATGAGATGGAGATTTTGCCTTTCTTCACATCGGCTTCGAAATCACCGACGATTTGGTATTTCACTTCGGCTTCTGAATCATTGTCAATCAACGTGAGCTTTGCGCCGAACATAACTGTGTCGCCAGAAAGCTTCGCTGGGTTGATCACTTCGGCGCGGCTGAGTTTATCTTCCATTTCTTGGATTTTGGTCTCGTTCCAGCCTTGGGCTTCTTTGGCGGAATGATATTCAGCGTTTTCGGAAAGATCACCATGGGCGCGTGCTTCTTCGATCGCCTTGATGATACGCGGGCGCTCTTCCGATTTCATGAACTTCACCTCGGTCATCATTGTGGTGTAGCCATCTTCGGTCATCGGCACTTTTTCCATGGGCTTAGTCCAGTCCTGTAATTTCGAAATTATACAAAAAATCACCCGGCTTTGGGAGTGTGAACTCCCAGCCGGGTTAATGCTAATGTGGCCCAAGAAGGCTGATTTTGCAAGAGTTGTGTTGAAAGTGTAAATGTGATATCAGTATTGAGTAAAGTGATATCACTTGGAGCTGACTATGGCAGCCATGACAATTCGAAAGATTTCGGACTCAGCACATATGGCGTTGAAGCGGCGCGCGCTTTCGCATGGTCGCAGCGCCGAAGCAGAGGCGCGGCTGATTTTGGAAAAGGAATTGGCTCATGAGCCCGAATTTGTATCGGCGTGGGATGTTATCGAGAAGTTTAAGGCAGAAAATGGGGGCGGCTTTGATTTGCCTTATGTAGAGTTGAAAGGTGAGATTGAGCCAGCGACTTTTGAATGATTATCTTTGATACAAATCTCATTTCAGAGCTTGTAAAATCTGAAGTAGATGCTTCTGTTCGGCGTTGGATGCAGCGCCATGATTCAAGTTTGATTTCTACAACGTCGATTAATATTGCAGAATTAAGACTAGGTATCGGACTATTGCCTTACGGAAAAAGGAAAGAGGCACTTCAGCTTTCGACAAACAAAATGTTAAAAGCACTCTTTCATGAAAAGTCTCTGCCTTTCGATGATGAATGCGCAAATCGGTTTGGTGACCTCAAAGCAGAAATGACACGCAAAGGTCGTGCGATTGAAATTGCAGACGCCCAAATCGCCACAATCGCTCTAATTCATAATTGCCAAATTGCCACGCGTGATGTGCAACCGTTTTTAGATGCGGGGCTTACCGTCATAAACCCTTGGGATCACCCCTTAAAATAATCCTGCAATGGCCGCACCACTATGGCGCCGGCCTTATTGGCGGCAATTGCTTTGGTGGCGGAGATAATTCCCGCATGGTTGTGAAATAGGGCACTTTTTGCATGACTGCGGTTTGCCGGATGGATTTTCCGTCAGACTCGGATGATTTTGTTTCGGTGGTGTTTAACACCATTTGGATCTCGCCATTTTTAAGTGCGTCCACAACGTGCGGGCGGCCTTCCAGCACTTTGTTTATTTTCGATGAGGCAACGCCTTTGCTTTCGAAGAAGCTATGATTGCCCGCCGTAGCCTTAATGCTGAAACCCATTTCGACAAGTTTTTTCACTGAGGGTAAAACGCGGGCGCGGTCAGCTTCTTTGACGGAAACGAAAACATTACCGCTGATCGGCATGCGGTTGCCTGCACCAAGCTGGGCTTTGGCAAACGCCATGTCATATGATTTATCAAGACCCATCACTTCGCCAGTGGAGCGCATTTCTGGGCCAAGCAGTACGTCGACACCTGGGAAACGGTTGAAGGGGAACACGGCTTCTTTTACGGCTACGTGGTTGAGCTTTTTGTTCTTTAACTTGAAGCTGGCAACGCTTTCGCCAGCCATTACGCGGGCGGCGATTTTTGCCACTGGAATGCCAATCACCTTAGCGACGAATGGCACCGTGCGTGAGGCGCGGGGGTTCACTTCGAGAATGTAAATCTCGTCATCTTTCACGGCGAATTGCACATTCATGAGGCCCACAACATTGAGTGCCAAAGCGAGTTTTTTGGCTTGCACTTCAAGTTCGGCGATGATGGCGGGTTTCAGTGAATAGGGAGGTAGTGAACAGGCACTATCACCAGAGTGAACACCAGCTTCTTCGATGTGTTCCATAACACCTGCGATAAACACATCTTTGCCATCGCAAATGGCATCAACGTCAACTTCAATAGCGTTGCTTAAGTATGAGTCAATCAACACGGGCGAGTCACCTGACACCACCACAGCTTCTGTGATGTAGCGTTGAAGGCCAGCATCGTCCTTGACGATTTCCATGGCGCGGCCGCCCAGCACATAGGATGGGCGGATGACAACGGGGTAGCCAATGCGCTTGGTAATTTTCTTCGCTTCAGCGCCAGAATAAGCCATGCCATTTTCGGGCTGCTTAAGTTTTAGTTTTTTGACGAGTTTGGAGAAGCGTTCGCGGTCTTCGGCCAAGTCGATTGCATCTGGTGTGGTGCCTAAAATTGGAACTCCGGCTGCTTCCAAGGCGTTGGCGAGTTTCAATGGCGTCTGCCCGCCGAACTGTACGATCACACCTTTCAAGGTGCCGCGCGATTTTTCGATGCGGATGATTTCGAGAACATCTTCTGCAGTGAGCGGTTCAAAATACAAGCGATCAGATGTGTCATAATCGGTAGACACGGTTTCTGGATTGCAGTTGACCATGATCGATTCATAGCCTGCATCATGCAGCGCAAAGCAGGCATGGCAGCAGCAATAATCAAACTCAATGCCTTGACCTATACGGTTGGGGCCGCCACCGAGTATAATGATTTTTTGCTTGTCCGAAGGATGCGCTTCATTGCCATCATTTCCGGCAAGACCTGTTTCATATGTCGAATACATATAAGCAGTGGGGGAGGCGAATTCGGCGGCGCACGTGTCGATGCGTTTGAACACTGGATGTACTTTTAATTTAGTGCGGTGCTTGAAAACTTTTTCTTCTTTGATGCCAGCGAGGAAGCCTAAACGCTTATCAGAAAAGCCCATGGCTTTGAGTTTGCGTAGATTCTGAGCATCATTGGGCAAGCCCTTGGTTTGGATGCGCTTTTCAGTTTCCACTAGCTCTTGAATTTGGCGGAGGAACCATGGCTCATATTTGCAAGATGCGAAGATTTGTTCGACCGTTGCGCCGTGCCGAAAGGCTTGTGCAATTTTCAATAAGCGATCAGGTGTTGGTTGGCCCAAGGCGGCGCGAATGGCGTTGCGATCATCGCCTTCGCCAATGCCTTCGATCTCGACTTCATCAAAACCTGAAAGACCAGTTTCCAATCCGCGTAATGCCTTCTGCATCGACTCTTGGAACGTGCGGCCGATGGCCATGACCTCACCAACGGATTTCATCGACGTGGTGAGATAAGGTTTAGCACCTGGGAATTTTTCAAATGCGAAGCGCGGAATTTTTACGACCACGTAGTCAATGCTGGGCTCGAAGCTCGCAGGTGTGGCACCACCGGTGATGTCGTTTGCGAGTTCATCCAGCGTGTAACCCACTGCCAATTTTGCAGCGATTTTTGCTATTGGAAATCCAGTGGCTTTGGATGCGAGCGCTGATGACCGTGACACACGCGGGTTCATCTCAATCACCACCAATCTGCCATCAGCAGGGTTCACGCCGAACTGCACGTTGGAGCCACCCGTCTCAATGCCAATTTCGCGCAGCACCGCAATCGATGCGTTGCGCATGATTTGATATTCTTTGTCAGTGAGCGTGAGGGCAGGTGCCACGGTGATCGAGTCACCCGTGTGCACGCCCATCGGGTCAATATTTTCGATGGAGCAAATGATGATGCAATTGTCGGCGGTGTCGCGCACCACTTCCATTTCATATTCTTTCCAGCCGAGCACAGATTCTTCGATCAGCACTTCGGCAGTGGGCGAGGCATCCAAGCCTTGCTCAACGATATTCAAAAATTCGTCGCGGTTATAAGCAATGCCTCCGCCGGTGCCGCCCAATGTGAATGAAGGGCGGATGATGCAGGGCAGGCCCACATCGAGCATCGCCTCAAAAGCTTCAACCATGGCGCGGTTGCGATAATTTTTCTGGCGGGCCGCTTCACCTTCAGCCCAAGTTTTTTCGAAAGCATCAGCATCCGCAGCATTAGCGCGGCCTTCAGTGTAAGCAGCCTTGTCGGCATCCTTGGCTACAGAAGCATTGGCGAGGCGTGAGCGCGGGGTTTCGAGCCCAATGCGCTTCATGGCTTCGCGGAACAATTCGCGGTCTTCGGCCATGTCGATGGCTTCGGCTTTGGCGCCAATCAGCTCCACATTAAATTTTTCGAGAATGCCCATTTTGTTGAGTGACAGCGCTGTGTTCAAAGCCGTCTGCCCGCCCATGGTGGGCAACAGAGCGTCTGGTCTTTCGCGCTCAATAATCTTGGCCACAACTTCCGGCGTTATGGGTTCAATATAAGTAGCATCAGCCAAATCCGGATCCGTCATGATGGTGGCCGGATTAGAGTTCACCAAAATGACGCGGTAACCCTCTTCCTTCAGCGCCTTGCACGCTTGTGTGCCCGAATAATCAAACTCGCAAGCCTGCCCAATAATAATCGGTCCCGCCCCGATGATGAGGATGGATTTAATGTCGGTGCGTTTTGGCATGGGGGTGCAATCCTGATTTGAGGTGTCCTACACAGGTGCGCGGCAGATTCCAAGGGCTGTGGATAGGTTTTTTGTGCGGTGCGGGACAAACTCATTTCATAACGTATTGCGTTACATAACGCGTTATGTTATAAAGGTCGCATGATTGGTAGTTTTGGAGATCGCGATACTGAATTGATCTGGCAAGGCCAGAGAGCGAGGCGTATTCCTAACGACATCCAAAACGCGGCGCTTCGGAAGTTATTTATGATCGAGGCCGCTTTGTCGATTGAAGATTTGAAAGAGCCGCCGGGCAATCGGTTGGAAATGTTGAAAGGTGATCGCAAGGGTTGGTGGTCCATCAGGATCAATCAGCAGTGGCGCATCTGCTTTAAATGGGAGAATGGATATGCTGAGGAAATTGAAATCATCGACTACCACTAAACTTCTGCCGATCCCAACAGTGGGTGAAATTTTGTTAGAAGAATTTTTGAAGCCGCTTGAACTTTCGCAAAATGCTTTAGCAAGAGCTGTCAATGTTCCGCCACGCAGGATCAATGAAATTGTGCTCGGCAAGCGTTCTGTGACAGTAGATACAGACTTACGACTTACGCGTTATTTTAGAATGTCAGCTGGTTATTTTTTAAGGCTGCAATTGGAACATGACATTCGCGTTGAGCGGCGGGTGCTGGGTGGGAAGTTAGACGCAATTGTGCCGCGGGCGGCCTAAGGAAAACAAGTGATTAAAATCGAATTTCCCGATGGGTTAGAGGTGCTCAGACAGGAATTAAGCCTTCGTGAGATTATGCTTTTGATTGAAAAAACTGCGCGATGGGTAGCACCAGAAACGTTTAGATATCTGCCAGTTTGGTTCCCCGAACATGCGAGGCGCGCCTATTTCTATAAAAGTAATTGGTCTGAGCCACAAATGAATACGAACCGAATTACGAAGGCAAGTGTTCATAAATTTGAAGGAAATACACATGCCAACAAAGCTTTAACTTTAGCGCTCGGATTGCGTTCCGATGACCGACCAAACTGGTCTTGTTGCCATATTTGGGGACTGGATGATCCTTCATATCAGCTAAGTAATGCAATTGTACAAGATCGGAAATATTTTTCCTGTGTAGGCAATATGCTTCTTTTGCCAACGCCACTCAAAGCATTCACAGATGTTATGCCTGAAGTTAAACTCATGCTGCGTGTTTGCGCCTTGCATCTTTATGGTTGGGTATGCGCACATGAATCAGTTTGTTCGACTGCACTACAAGTCAGAAATTGGGATAATTGGGACTCTTATCCAGAAAGTTGGCCGCGCTACGGAAAAAATTCACGTCCACGAGGGACATTGCCATTCTCGGGTGATGTGTTGGTATCAGCTGACAATCGGATAAAGGCCATTCGAAGAGATTTGAAAAGTGCGGGCGAATTTTATCCCCGCAAAGAAGTTTTGGATGCGCTTGAGTTTTGGAAAGTGAATATTTAATTTTGTTTTTGTCTGTGCTCTCGAGTGTGTGGAGTTCCTCACCCCAAAAACGGATCAACAATCTCCACACCCAAATTCCTAAAATCCTTCACATTGCGCGTCACCAAGCACGCGCCATGGACCATCGCTGTCGCCGCGATGATTGAATCTGACACCGTCAAAACGCGCCCCACATTTTTCTCGAAGGCACGCAGCTGTCCGGCGGTTTCGGCTATTTCTAATGTCACTGGAATTGCCCTTGCGCCGAAGCGGTTTTTCATGGCGGCTATGAAGGCGGCTAGGTTGGGTTTTTGATCGGGGTGGGCGGTTTCTAGGCCGAAGCTGAGTTCATGGAACAGGATGGTGCTGACCAGCAGACGCGGGGTTTCGCGCATGAATTTTATGACCCCAGCATTTGGTTTTTTGCGTGAGAGTTCGGAGATAATGTTGGTGTCGATAAGATAGTCCATTATTCGAATACAGGATTGGCGCGATCGGCACTTCTTGGTGGCAGCGCAATTTCATGGTCCAAATGACTAGAGAGTTTGAGCAGCCAAGCGCCATCATGATCGGCGAAATTGGTTTCATAGGCTTCAGCAGAAACGACTACACAAGGGTTTTGCGTGCCGATCACTTGTGGTTCTCCGGCTCTTGCGCGGCGCAAGATTTCTGAAAGTTGTGATTTTGCATCGACGACAGACCACATGATTTGAACTCCAATTACTAGAAATATACTAGATCAGTCTAGCCTATTTTACAATCCCCCACTTCCCCCATTGCAACCGATCCCAAATGGGCGTTAGCTTCCTTTCATATCAAAGCACTTGTTCAGCCACGGCACGTTAGGGGGCACGGCGGACTTGCTTGGCGCGGGTTTTTTATTTTCCACATCATTTCACATTCGGTGCGCAGGTTTTGCGCATTACACGCCATTCGTATCGCGCCTCATCATTGGCAAGAACGGATAAGATCTACAGGGAGTTTCTAGCTCATGAATATGTTTAAAACATTGTTGGTTGCGGGTGCGGCTTTTGCTGCCATTAGCACCACGGCAAAGGCCGATTTAGTGTTCGGCACGGATGCTGCACCTTATCCGCCTTTCACGTCGCAAAATGCGGCTGGTGAGTGGGAAGGTTGGGAATATGAGGCCATGCTTGGCGTTTGCGCTGAGATGAAAGAAAAATGCACCATGATTCCGATTGTGTGGGATGGCATTATTCCGGCGCTACTTGAAAAGAAGATGGACGGTATTTTTGGGTCCATGGCGATGAATGATAAGCGCAAGTTGCAAATCAATTTCTCTGACATGTATTATGATTCCAACGTTGTTGTAATCGGGCCAAAAGCTGCTGATAAAGCGTTCACGCCTGAAACATTCAAAGGCAAAACCATCGGCGTGCAAGCTGGCAGTTCCAACGCCAATTATGCCGAAAAATATTATGCTCCTGCTGGTGCCACTTTGAAGGCCTATAAGGGCCAAGATGAAGTGAACGCAGATTTGGCCGCTGGCCGCATCGATTACATCGTTGCTGATGGCGTGAGCTTAATGTCGTTCTTGGCCACGGCACCTGGAGCATGTTGCGAAGTTTACGGCATGGTGCCGATGGATGCAGCGGTGCTTGGCAATGGTGTGGGCGTTGGTTTGCGCAAAGAAGACACCGAACTTCTTGCCAAGATCAATGCTGGCATCAAGGCCTTTGCTGCCAAGGGTGGATTTGAAACTTTGAACGCCAAGTATAAGCTTGAAGGTTTGATGTTGACTGCACCTAAGATGTAATTGAAGCGAGAAGGGGACTGTCACTTCTATCAGTGACTGTCCCCGAACTTGAAACTGGGGGACAGCTTGCCAGAAAGAGCAAGCTGTCCCCGTTCGAAAGCAACACGATGATTCCAGACATCCTCACATTCGGGCGCAGCGGTTTTGGTGATGAGCTTTTGCGTGGTGTGTTCGTTACGGTTTACATTGCAGCATTAGCTTTTGCATTAGGGCTGCTGCTCGGATTGATGGGTGCCGTTGCAAAACTTTATGGCGGTTTCATTTCGCGCTTCATCGCGAATTTTTATACGACTGTGATCCGCTCCATTCCTGAATTGGTTTTAATTCTGTTTCTGTTTTTTGCAGGCACGCGCGGCATTAGCGCACTTGGCGAATTGGTGGGCTATGGCGCCATTGAAGTGAACGGCACTTTCGCTGCCATACTGGTGCTCGGCTTTGTGCAGGGCGCTTATTCTACTGAAGTTTTGCGCGGCGCAATTCAGTCTATTCCCAATGGTCAAATTGAAGCGGCGCGGGCCTATGGCATGTCGCCATTTCTGATTTTTAAGCGTGTGATTTTCCCCGCCATGTTGCCCAATGCAATTCCGGGCCTTGCTAACTTGTGGCTGTCGGTGATCAAAGATACAGCATTGATTATGGTGACAGGAGCAAGTGCGGAACTGGGTGGCACGACGCGTATTGCCGCTAGTTTCACGAAGCAATATTTCCTGTTCTATTTTGTAGCGCTGATAATCTATTATAGCCTCACCAAAATTTCGAATTTCTTTATTGATCGGCTGGAGCGTTATGTGCGGCGCGGTCAACCGAAATTGGCGTGATCTAAATGGATTGGTCATGGTTTCCTGAATATTTGCCGCTGCTGCCGCACGCCATTTTTATTACGATTCAACTCGTCGTTATTACCATGGTGTTTGGATTGTTGCTCGCGGTTCCGCTTGGCCTCGCACAAGTGACGGGTCCAAAATGGCTGGCCACTTGTGCAAGGGAATATTGCACTTTCATGCGCGGCACGCCGCTGCTCATACAGCTCTATATTTTATACTATGGTCTTGGCAGTGTGTTCGCTGATTATCCTGGGCTTCGGCAGGGGTGGTATTGGTTCATTTTGAAAGAGGGTTACTACTATGCGGTTCTTGCCTTTGTTTTGAATGAAGCGGGTTACCTCGGCGAGATTTTACGTGGCGCATTTCTATCGGTTCCGAAAGGTGAGTTGGAAGCAGCGCGGGCTTGTGGCATGTCTCCCTTTATGGTGTTGCGCCGCGTGTGGTTGCCACGTGCCCTGCGCAATGCTTTGCCTGCATTAGGAGGCGAGACCATTTTAACTTTGAAAGCCACGCCGCTTGCCGCCTTGGTAACAGTGGCCGATATATTTAGTGTTGCCGATAAAATTCGCCAAGAAACCTACATCATCTATCCGCCACTCATCATGGTGATGGTGATATACATGGTGATGACTTTTATCATCGCTCAGGTGTTTACGTATTTTGAAAAACAAGTGCCTGTGCGGCGGTGAAAAAATAACTTCTCCCTCCCCCTTGTGGGGAGGGTCGGGGTGGGGGTCGCTCGGTCTCAAACTTTATGATGAAGTTTTTCTTGATTTTGGATGCGGAGCGACCCCCACCCTAGCCCTCCCCACAAGGGGGAGGGGACGCGCTTGAGAGTGTGTTGAGCTTGTAAATCTCTTAAGTCGAATTGCCTAACGCGCCAAAGCTTGGCAATATGGTTTCAAGCTGCACAACAAAAACGGCATGGGAGAGATTTATGATGAAACGCATTGCGGGGGCACCGGCTCGAAAAATCACAGCTGCTCAGGCGGCGGCTCTCGTTAAATTTGGCGACTGGGTTGACTATGGGGTTTCGATTACGCAGCCGGATGAATTTGATAAGGCGCTGGCGGCGCGGGCTGGCGAAGTTTCTAATGTGAAGGTTCGCAACTGTCTTTCAGTGCGGGCGCGGGCGATTTTGGAGGTTGATCCCGAAGCCAAATCTTTTCATAATTTCAATTGGCATTTTACGGGTTATGATCGCAAGAAACATGATGCTGGAGTCTCGCACTATATTCCCCTGCATTTGGGTGAAGTACCGGATTATTACCGGCGCTTTATTGCGCCTGTGGATGTGGCCGTCTTCAAATGTTGCCCGCCCGATGAAAATGGTTACTTTAATTTCAGTGCGGCCAACCTTTGGCATCGCGCCGTTATGGAGCGCGCCAAGATTTTGATAATCGAAATCTCTTCTGGCAACCCTTATGTTTATGGTGTCGAGAATGGCGTTCACATCAGCGAAGTGGATTACATTATTGATGGCGATAATGTTTTAGCCACCGAACTTCCCAATCCTCCGCCCACAGATGTTGACCGAGCTGTAGCCCGCCAAATTGCAGCAGAAATTAATGATGGTGATTGCATGCAAATTGGCATTGGCGGCATGCCCAATGCTGTGTGCCTTTCACTGCTTGAAAGTGGTGTAAAGAATCTCGGTGTGCACACAGAAATGATGACCGATGGCATTATGGCATTATATAAGGACGGGCGCGTGACAGGGGCGAAGAAACAAATGGATGTGGGCAAGATTGCTTACACATTTGGATTGGGTTCGCGCGATTTCTACAATTCTCTCGCACGCAATAATGACTTCATTTGTTATCCGGTAGATTACACCAATGCGCCACATATGATTATGCAGAATGACAATGTGATTTCGATAAACAACACCACGCAAATTGATTTGCAAGGACAGGCAGCATCCGAGTCCGATGGCTTGCGTCATGTGAGCGGAACAGGTGGCCAAGTGCAGTTTGTTCGGGGGTCCTACGCAAGTAAAAACGGTAAATCATTCATATGCTTATCGTCAACTTATGATAAAAAAGGTGAACGGAAAAGCCGTATCGTTTTTGATCTTACCAAACACAATATCGTCACCACGCCACGCTCGGATGTGATGTATGTTGTCACAGAATTTGGCATGGTAAATCTCAAAGGAAAATCTGTTGCAGAACGGGCGCGGGCGTTGATTGGTATTGCTCATCCTGACTTTAGAGAAGACCTCGAACGCCAAGCTTATGATCACCGGATTATTCCGCGTGGCGTATCATTCTAAAAACAGCAGCGGCGCAACCAAACTCTTGAGGGGGCGATTTTTCAAGCCCAGCTGCGCCGCTGCCTTTTTCCATCCCCGCCACTTCACAAGATTGTGGGAGAGATGGAATTAAATGTCCGTACACGGATTGATACTGCACACATCAATCATGATTTGACCCCTCACAGGCCAAGCAGAATTTTTAAAAACGATTGTGGTATTAGTGTTAGGCTGAGGCTGCACTTCGGAATTGGCGAAGGCCCCTGCAGAGAGGAAAGCCACTGTAAGGAATATGACACCGAGTAAAGTTTTCATGTGCGTTGCTCCTGCTTTTCAATCGTTGAACTTGAGAGGAGATTGACATGAACTACTGGAACGCAACCTGAATGCAGCGTTCATTTTGGGTTTAGAAATCACCCCGAAAAGCCGTCATTCTGGCGAAGGCCGGAACCAATTCTTCCCTCATTCACCGGAAGAAGAATGGGTTCCTTAGACTCACGGAACAAGTGCGACACCTGCTATAGGTGAAGCGCGATGGAACATAAATACTTACATATGACGTTAGAAGAGCGTGTGCAGATGTATCATTTGCATGCAAATGGTGCATCTGCACACGCCATTGGCCGCCAGATTGGCCGTCACCACAGCACGATTTGTCGAGAGTTGGAGCGTAACAGCAAAGTAACCAAGCAATATGCGGGTGGTTACGAGCCCGTTCGCGCCCATGACTTGACGATGCGGCGCAGGCGTTGGGATGGGCGCTTCAAGTTGGCGCGCCAGCCGGCTTTACGAGACTACGTCAAGCAATGTCTTGCGATGGATCACTCACCTGAGCAGATCGCTGGCCGACTGGCGCTCGAGGGTGGTAACATGCAAATAAGCCACGAGTCGATCTATCGCTTCATTGAGCACCGTGTCGGCGTCAAAGATTATTCATGGCATAGGCTTTTACCCAAGCGTAAATTCTATCGCGGGCGCAGGCCTAAAAAGGGCGGACCTGCTTCAAAAACCTTCACAGATTACGTCTCAATTGATCTCAGACCACAAAACATCAACGACCGCTCAAGCTTCGGACACTGGGAAGTTGACCTCATGGCCTTCAATCATAATAAGCAAAATATTCTCATCGCCCACGAACGCAAAAGCCGTATGAAGTTCTCTTGGATACTGCCAAACAAAACCGCAGAAGCTGTGCGCTCAAAGCTCGTCACACACTTCATAAGCCTGCCAAAACATATGCGGCGCTCAATTACCTATGACAATGGAACCGAGTTCGCAAAACATCATCTCGTCAACCAACTCACCGGAACCACAAGCTTCTTTTGCCACACGCATAGCCCATGGCAAAAAGGCGGCGTTGAAAATGCAATCGGTCGAATGCGACGAAACTTGCCACGAAAAATAAACATCTCTGAAATCAAACAACACCACATTGATCAATGCAATCAACGACAATCAAATACCCCAAGAAAATGCCTCGGATACTTGACCCCAAACGAAGTCTGGACCAAATGTCTCAATCAACACAATGTCGCACTTCAAACGTGAATCCATCTTCCGGCCTTCGCCGGAATGACAGGTGGCATGACAGAAAAAAACCCCAGCCATTCAGGCTGGGGTTTGAGTTTGCTTGCGGAGGGGAGGTTTGCAGGGGACCGCAGGCTTGGGAGTAACACATTGGAACCGGAAGAATTGCAGACCTTGCGCTTTGGGGGCGGGTGAGCGCCTGGTCTTTCAAATTCCCCCGGTTCCACTAAACCTTTCAGGTGGGGGCGTTGCCTGACAGGTTCAAACTTTTAAGAACTAGCTGGTGTGTCAGAACAATCTTCCACACCGCAATTTTCGACTAAAACGGGACCCACTTCGCGGCCCACATCATTCATTTGAATGCTGTAAGTTTTAGCGCTGCTGGATGCATCGCTGATGGCCAAGCCCGTGGTGCCGATGATGGACACTAAAAGGATTATGAGTGTTGCGCGTATCATGTTTGTCGTCCCGTCGTTTATTTCTAATCTTGAAACAGTGTTTAGCGCTGCGGTTTCGAACCTAAGCTGAATGCGCCATTCATCTGCCGTTTATCTTCGCCACTAAAATGGCAGATGAATGTGGCGTGAGTTTCATCTAAACATGGTGGAAATTGGAGCTTGTTGTGAATGTCAAATGATTTGAATTGGTTAAGTGCTGCAAAGCTGGCCAAGCTTTATGCCAAGCGCAAAGCATCGCCAGTGGAAGTGGCCAAAGCGTGTTTGGAGCAGATTGAAAAGCACGATTCAAAAGTTAATGCCATGTGCCATCTCGATACAAAAACAACGCTAAAACAAGCGCTTGCGAGCGAAAAGCGCTGGCAAAAGGGTAATGAATTTGGCCCCTTAGATGGTGTTCCGGTGCTAATTAAGGATCTCTTGCTCACCAAGGGCTGGCCCACTTTGCGCGGCTCTCTTACGGTGGATGAATCGCAAAAATGGGAAAATGATGCGCCAAGTGTGGCGAGATTGCGAGAATCTGGTGCCGTGTTCTTAGGCCTGACCACCACGCCGGAATATGGGTGGAAGGGTGTCACCGACTCACCACGCACTGGGATTACGCGCAATCCATGGGACTTGACGAAGACGCCGGGTGGCTCATCGGGCGGTTCGGCGGCGGGGCTCATTGCGGGTTACGCGCCATTGGCGCTGGGCACAGATGGTGGCGGCAGCATCCGCATTCCGGCGGGCTTTACCGGAACTTTCGGCTTGAAACCCTCATTTGGGCGTGTGCCGATGTGGCCACTCTCCCCATTCGGCACGGTGGCGCATATAGGCCCCATGACGCGCTCGGTTGAAGATGCAGCGTTGATGATGAATGCTATCGCAAAGCCAGATGCACGCGATTGGTTTGGCTTGCCATATGACAAAGTGGATTATACTGCGAATTTGGGCAAAGGCCTAAAGGGCATGAAAATCGCTTATTCGCTCACCTTGGGATATGTGCAAGTGGACCCCGAAGTGGCTGAGCTGGTGAAGGCCGCCGTCAAAGTTTTGAAATCACTCGGTGCCAAGGTTGTTGAGATCGATCCCGGCTTTGCTGATCCTGCCGATACATTTCGCACCTTATGGTGGAGCGGGGCGCGAGCCGCACTTGGTGCATTGCCGCCTGAAAAATTGGCTCTGCTGGAACCTGCTTTGGCCGATGTTGTGGAACAGTCTCGTGTTATCACTGTTGAGGATATCGCCTCTGCCACTCAAAAGCGTGGTGCCTTGGGAAGTCAGATGCGACAGTTTATGTTAGGTTATGATGCTCTCATCACGCCAACACTTCCCGGTATTGCGTTTGAAGCTGGCAAGCTGCAACCAGCAGACCCTGACAATAAAGGCAAATGGGTGAATTGGACGCCTTTTACTTATCCGTTCAACCTCACTCAACAACCTGCTGCCAGTGTGCCTTGTGGTTTCACCAAAGCAGGCCTGCCAGCTGGCCTTCATGTGGTGGGCCGCATGTTTGATGATAAGCGCGTGCTGCGCATTTGTGCGGCTTATGAAAATGCGGTGACGTTTTCAAAAGTGCTGCCCAAAGGTTTTGGCGCATAATTTCGTTTTGCCGCAAACCGCTCTCATATGCCGAAATTAACTTCACGCGAGCGCAACAACTCTGCTAAGGCAAAGTGGCAAGAGCAAATGGAGCTGCACATGAATAGAGTTCTGATTTCGGTAACAGCGTTTTTAGGAACAAGCAACTTTGCTTTGGCGCATCCTAATCAGCCCAATGCCCTTTATCATATGCTCACCGAGCCTGATCATCTGGCTGTGCTTTCGCTTGTTGTGGTGGCCGCTATTTTTGCCTTCCGTAAGTATCGCGCCACGCGATAGAGCGTGCATGATGTCGTCATAATTGGGGCAGGTGCTGCTGGATTGATGGCGGCACTCACGGCGGGGCAACGCGGTTTGCGCGTGGCGCTGCTTGATCACAATAATCAAGCGGGTGCGAAGATTTTGATATCGGGTGGAGGGCGCTGCAACTTCACCAATCTTGGCACGGCGCCCGCCAATTTCATTTCGCAAAATCCGCATTTCGCATGTTCAGCTTTGAGCCGCTATACGCCAGCCGATTTCATCTCACTTATCACCAAGCATGGCATTGCCTTTCATGAGAAAACCTTGGGGCAATTGTTTTGCGATGGCTCAGCCAAGCAGATCGTAAAAATGCTTTTGGATGAATGTGCTGCCGTAGGTGTGCAGGTGGTGCTGAACGCCAAGGTGAGTGATGTGCTCAAGTCCGATCATTTCAACGTTGAAACATCGCAGGGCAATTTTGAAGCCGCAAATCTGGTGCTGGCCACAGGTGGATTGTCGATTCCTAAAATGGGCGCCACGGGATTTTCATTGGAGGTGGCGAAGAAATTTGGTTTGCGCTTAGTGCAGCATAAGCCCGGTCTCGTGCCGCTCAAAGCAGCGGAAAATGAACTTGGTTTTTACACCGCACTTTCAGGCGTGGCACTTGCCGCTGAGGTGCGCTTTGGTAAGACGCAATTTGCAGAAAATATTTTATTCACCCATCGCGGATTTTCAGGCCCAGCTATTTTGCAGATTTCATCCTATATGAATGCGCAAGATGAAATTGAAATTGATTTCACACCGAAGCTTGATTTGGAATTGGCCTTAAAGCGCCGCCGCCATGAACGCCCCAAGGCTGAGTTAAAAACCATTTTGGGTGAGTTCATTCCGCAGCGCTTGGCTGATGGTTTGGCGAGTGATACCTCAATCGAAAAACTCGCCGCACGCTTGAAAAAATGGACCTTTAAACCCGCCAGCACCGAAGGCTATGCCAAGGCCGAAGTGATGGTGGGCGGCGTTTCCACCGATGAACTCTCATCCAAAACCATGGAGTCCACCAAAGTCAAAGGTCTTTATGTGATTGGTGAAGCGGTGGACGTAACTGGTTGGTTAGGCGGCTATAATTTCCAATGGGCTTGGGCCAGCGGGGCGGCAGCTGGGGTTGGTTTGCAAACCTAGTGCACTTGGTATATACCATGGTATCCACCATGGAGATTGACTATGAACCACATTGCCAAAATCTTCACCAATGGCCGCAGCCAAGCCGTGCGCTTGCCCGCTGCATTTCGGTTTGACGAAAAGGAAGTTTACATTCGCCAAGATGCGGTGACGGGAGACGTAATCCTCTCCCGTAGGCCAACGACTTGGGATGGATTTTTTGAAGCACAGAAGGGCGTTGTTGTGCCTGCGGATTTTTTGAGCGCCAAAGAGCGCATTCAAATGACTTATAGTCGCGATCCGCTGGAAGGACTAGATGATTGATGCGCTACATGCTCGATACAAATATGGTCAGCTTTTTCTTGCGAAAAAATGTGAAGGTTGAACAACATGTTTTGAGCAAACCAATAGAAGCGTTTTGTATCTCATCCATCACCCTAGCTGAGTTGCTTTATGGACTTGCCAAACACCCAAATGCAACGAAAGTAAATGAACTGGTGAATGAGTTTTTGCGCCGGGTAGAAGCGCTACCTTGGGATAGCAGTGCCGCCGAAATTTATGCAAAGTCTCGCGCCTATTTGGAAAAGCGAGGAAAGGTTCTATCGCCAAACGATATGTTAATCGCCAGCCACGCAATAAGTGTAGGCGCAGTGCTGGTGACCAATGATAAGGCATTTAAGCAAGTAAAAGACTTGAAGAGTGAGGATTGGCGGCGTGAGGCGTTGTGGATTGACCGTCAATTGAATGCACTGTCACCGAAGCCAATTGAATGCACTGTCACCGAAACTCCTGAATGCACTGTCACCGAAACTCCTCAATTGAATGCACTGTCACCGAAACTCCTGTCACCGAAACTCTCACCACTGTCACCGAAACTCTCACCGAAACTCTCACCGAAACTCCGCACTGAGTGTAGGCGCGATAGTTGTGACCAATAACAAGGCATTTAGACAGGTGAAAGATTTGATGAGTGAAGATTGGGCGGTGTGAGCGGTTTCAGTTTGGCTGCCAATTTAATGCACGGTCACCATAACTGTCACTGCAACTCGCATGCGCTGTCAATTAAATCGTAACTGACCGCAACTTTTGAAATCATCCAAAGTCCTACAAGGGAATTTTTCTAAACTTGTACTGAACGTCCCACACTTCCTTGATGTCGTACTTCATCAAAACAACGGATGCATCCTTGTGCATAAGAAATGGCCGCTGTTTATCAAAGAGAGCTATATTTCGGGAATCAATCTTTCGATCTTTCACCAAAGATGATTTGTACACTATACCCTCGCAATCAAAACGCTCACGAATGTATTCTGCAACTATTTGTGTTGGTATATATTCGCGGAGTCTGTCTGAAGCACGAACGGGCTTACTTATTTCACTTTCGAGTTGATCGATAAAGTCATATCGTGTGTGGGTATGTGCTCCGGAGGGATCTTGAACTAGAGACCTTGAAAACACAGTAAAATCAAAAACCTTGAGATCACAGTTTGTGACAAATTCACCAATAGCGATTGCATCATCAAGGCTAGGCCGAACTTCAGCAATTGCGGTTTCTTCGCTGAAAGCAGCATAAAAGAGTGGGATGAACTCTACATTCATTCGTCCTGCTCTTGCCCTCTCTTTGGGGGGAGCTCCAAGTTCACTTGGAGCATTCTTTGCAAGGTTTGTTTCGTTCAGTCCCTCACCCACCAATCGTGCTCTAAAAACATGTTGTCCTTTTGGAAGAAAATAGACAGGCTTTATGACCCCATGTTCAAATTGCTTGATGTCTCCGAATAAGTTATCAAGTAGCTCCGTGATATTAAAGAACCTTTGTTTATAAATGACGGTATCACAAAATTCATACCATTGAATTGAAAATCGGTTCTCGAACCAATATTCTTCTTCTCTCTCTCTTTCTCGTTTTTCAACAGCTCTTAGGTTTTCATAGTTGTATGTGCTGTCATAAAATATTTCGCCGCCCTGTGCTATGTCGTGTCCAGTTGCGTCTGGCAGATGTAGTTCTATTGCCCTGATCACATCTTCATCGCACTTCAATTCGTACATCAAGATTTCGTCATAAGGC
>JAPJYX010000220.1:0-26742 GCA_030503985.1 Himalopsyche tibetana
CCAATTATCAACACCATTACCGGAAAACCAAGTTGTTGGAATTGATATGGGGTTAAAGGATTTTTTTGATTACATCAAATAATATCAAAATATCAAACCCTACTTTTTTAAGGCGAAGCCTTAAAAGACTAAAACGATTGTCAAAACTACACTCAAGAGAAGAACAATTAGATCCAAGAAAGTCTATGAATTCAACATAGGAGGAGAATTAGACGGGTACACCCAATCTTAACCAAAAACAGGTAAGCACAAATATCACTTAACTCTATCTAACAACTGTAAAAAATCCCAAAGACGACTAACCATGTTGCATTACAAAGTAAGTTTGCCAAAGAAAAGACTTCTTACATAAGCAAAGTTACACGCTTGCTAACTGCCAACCTTTACTCATCTTTCAACTGCTTCGCAGTTGAAACCCTAAGGGTAAGTAATATGATCAAGAATAAAAAATTATCAAGAGCTATTAGCGATGTTTCATGGTCTGGTTTTATCACTATGTTAGAATACAAGTTAAAAATGGAATGCTAAACATTTAACAAGAATTGATAGCTTCTATCCAAGTTCAAAACTATGTAATCAATGTCAATATAAGAATACAGAACTTACACTAAACCAGCGAAGCTGGACTTGTGTAAGCTGTAACACAATTCACGATAGAGATCTAAATGCAGCAATAAACATCAAGAAACAGGGTTTATCAGTTGTTATCTCAACCTTCGGTTTGAGAAATCAAAAAAGAAAACTACAAAAATTGTAGTTTAACAAAAAAAATATCACTTAAAATTTATACCGTAGGGACGACGGAATTTCAAGCCTGTGGAGATCAAGTAAGACTTATCAATTAATGATAAGCAATGGTCGTAGAAGCAGGAAGCCTGTTCTATAGCTCCTCCAAGGTGTTTTAGGACAGGGTAGTTCACAGGTAAAAACTCAAAATGTACCAAAGGCTTTGTTTTTATGGAGTCTTTGTTTTTTGCTAAAAAAAATAATAGTGCTTGGTGCTTGATAAGCTTCTTTTGTAAAACTTGACAATGAAAGTATTTTAGGTTACACTTATAATTAAGTCAGTCTAACTAACTTAACAACTACTCAAGTGTTTAAATCATGAAAGAATTTATTTTTCAATCTTTGTTTTTTTTTGATTGTGGGACTTACTACTTGGTTCTTTGTTTGGATTAATAATTACTATCCAGCATTACCTAATTGGACAATTCCAGTTATAGCTGTTTCACTAAACTCAGTCTTACAGGGATTGATTAAAATTGCCAAAGCGCAAGAGGAAAGCATGGAATTGCGAATCATGAATAAACTTGATTTGATTCAACAACAAATTGTTAGACGTTAATACTAACCTGGGTCAACGCATCACTGATGTTAATACTGAGGCTAGGTCAACGCATCACTGATGTAGAGACTAAGCTAACTCAACGCATCACTGATGTTAATACCGATTTTAGGTCAACGCATCACTGATGTTAATACTGAGGTAGGTCAACGCATCACTGATGTAGAGACTAAGCTAACTCAACGCATCACTGATTCTACGGTTGAAATTAAAGAGGAATTTCGCAAAGAAATTATTCCAGTAAAACAAAATCTACGTGATCTTGTCTTGGAATTAACCTTTAAAGAGACGATTACTCAAACCAAACCGCTTGATATGTTAGTCAAGAAATAATTTACTTCAGCCGTTATTGGTTTCAACCGTTCTTCAGAGCGGTTGATTTTTTACAAACAAACAAAGCACCAAAAAAAGGTGTTATTTTTTTTGAATTCAATAGCTTACTAGTTTTTTTACTATTTTTGCATTTTGCGATGAACTATTTTGATGAAGCGGCATTGCTTAAATAAAATAGATCAATAATATTATCCTCATGAACAATCATGAGGATATATTTTGTACAAAATGTGACTGCAAAATTAAAGTTAAAAATGGACTTAATAAAGGACTACAAAGATACAAATGCAAAGGTTGTGGGTACAACTTTACATCCACGGCATGCCGTGGATATCCTCAGGAACTGAGGGATAAAGTAATTGAATGGTACCTAGAAGGATCCAGCCTACGATCAATATCTAAGAATGTTCAAGATTAACATCGCTACTGTAATTAACTGGGTAAGAAAATATGGATCTAAGGATAAAGTCCAGTTGGAAAAAAAATAACTATTATGATGACAAATGCGTAGCATTTGTAGAATTAGATGAAATGTGGAGAGCTATATTGGAACTAAAAAGAAGAAATGTTGGATTTGGATCGCTCATGATAGAGAAAGAAAAAGAGTTATAGATTTTGAATTAGGTTCAAGAGGTTACAAAAACAGGTCTTAGACTTTGGGAAAGAATCAAAAAGATTAACGTAATAAAATTTGCAAGTGATGACTGGGCTGCTTATCAACAATTTATCCCAAAAGATAAGCATTTAATAGGTAAAACAATACACAGAAAATATTGAAGGTTTTTAACTCAAATTACAGACTATTCCTAAAGAGACTTAACCGAAGAACAAAATGTTATTCAAAATCAAAAGAGATGCTGAAAGCATCTCTTAATCTGGTTATTGACAAGTTTAATAGCATCTATTCTAGTTAAGCAATGCCCTATTTTGATGAAGCTTTACCCAGTACTGCTTTGACTAGCCCATCAAACAACGGATGAGGCTTATCTGGTCTTGATAAGAATTCAGGGTGTGATTGTATGGCTATAAAATAAGGATGACTTGTCGTTGGTAACTCCACTATCTCGACCTAAAAAACTATCACCAATATAAAATTTCCCTGACACAATCATGCCATTTTTTTTCTAAAATACTAACATACCTGAGACTGAACCTCTAACCTATGCCTATGCCTCTCTTTGATAATGGTACTTTTAAAAAGGCGGGTACGCTAGTGTTTTAGGTACAACACTGCACAAGTAAGAGCCTTAATCTCATTGTTCCGCCCATGGCCTTAGCCTTAAGTTGCTCAGGCATATAATCAACACAAATAGGCAGTTTATCAGCCTCATTCATTTCATCATCATCTAGCATTTCTCTTGACACAGCCGTAGATAAAACACATTTGTGCCTTAAGTACTCAACTACAGCCATTTGCAAATCCCAAGCATATACCCAAAAAATGGCTTTTTTAGACTCTCTAATATATTGAATAGCTTTAATTTTCTCTTCCATACCTCTCTTACCAAAACCACCTGGGACAACAAAGGCATCAAAAACAGCTAATTCATCTAGTAATGATGGAGACTCAGAATCTATTATTTTTATATAGGCATTAACCTTATTGTGAATTGCTGCAATCTTTAGCGACTCTATTACAGATAAGTAAGAGTCAGATAGTCCAGAGTACTTGCCAATCAAAGCGATTCTTATCGTTTCTTCAAATACATTATCGGCATTGCTAAAAAAGTTATTTAGCCTAGGTTTTAAATCAGTACCGATGAACTCAGAAAGTTTTTTAACAATATTAGTGTTTTGAATAAAATGCTTAGGTGAAGAGTAAATAGACTTAAAATCAGGCAGTTCTATAAACTGCATCCTTGGTTGTGTTGCAATGTAAAGCAATTTTTTCTTTTAAGCTATCCTGTATATGAAAACCATCGTTTGGTTCATATCTAAGTATTATTAAATCAGGAGAAAAGTCCTAGTCGTAGCAAGCTCTTTAACAGAATTTTGCAATGGCTTTGATTTGTACTCTCCAACAACTTTTAAAAATGGAATATACCCCAAATGAATATGCAAAACATCTTTATTTTTAGATTTAAATTGACGTAAACTTTCCAAATAAACCTCCGCTTCAATATCGCCAGTAGATCCGCCTATTTCAATAATTTTAACCTCTGTAGAGTCTTTGTGATAAGCAAATTTTGTCTGTATAAAATCAGTAACATGAGGAATCATCTGAACAGTTTTGCCCAAATATTTACCATCTCTTTCGTTTTTAAAAATCTCTGTATAAATAGAACCAGATGAGTTAGATGAGTTTTTATCCAGATTAACGTCCAAAAAACGCTCATAGTTACCGAGATCTAAGTCAGTTTCTTTACCGTCCTCTAAAACAAAGACTTCGCCATGCTCAAACGGAGACATAGTGCCTGGATCAACATTCAGATAAGGGTCTAATTTTAACGCCTCAACATTATAACCAGCTGACTTTAATATGTAGCCAATTGAAGCGGCACAAATACCTTTTCCAATTCCAGACACAACCCCCTCCTGTTACAAATATGTATTTGATCCTAGATTCTTGACTATTTTTCATGCACGATTATCTAATGCCTAAAATTTATTGTCAATAATCGCTCTCAGCCTGTCTTATTAAATAAACTATCTCCTTGTAAATATCTATTTTTTGATCTATCTGTTCCGATACCTGTTCCGATTGTATATCAATTGTATATAGCTCGATAAGCTTGTTATAGATGTCTTTTATCAACGTATAGCTGGTGCTTTCATTAGAGTTTGGATTGTACGTGCCCAACTCTTCTGTTTTTTTTGCAATATCCTCAATTTCAGATTTAGCATTATCCTTATTTTCTGAAAAAGCTTTTAAAAAAATATCCAATTCTCGATGCTTAACCAGCTCAATATTTTTTTTATAAAATAATTTAAAACTGCCGCTTTTACTTCCTGTTTTTATTTCATTACGCTTGACTATCTGAGTGGGGACCGGTACTTTTTCAGAATTAACAACTTCAAAAAAATGACAAACCTTCCTCACACTTCTTATTTAGCTGAGTTGCAATTAATTCACCATCATCAGGAACATAAGCCTTACTGATATAGAATATTTTTTGCTTGTTAAAAGGCTTTGAGTTGTACGGACTTTTAGAATCTTGATATAGTACCAAGTCGTCAAAAACCAGGCTGCGTCTGCTTCTCTTTTGGATTTGAGTTTAGAGTCATTTCCAAAGAATTGGACAAACCATCTTTATCAAAGTCTGCCTCTGCCTCTATCTCTATATTATTAGCAATATCTTCTGTAGTATATATTTTACTCAAATAACATGATTGCATAGAATATATTTTTTGCAATTGACTTAGTTCTAATTGATTCAAATCATAATCATTAAGATTAATGTTAATTTCAAAAAGATCTGGCTTTCTCTCCTTGAGAATGTTAGTGTTGAATTTCTCTTAACTTCTTAGAAATTGGGTTATACTTACCATAAAACTGTCGCAGCTATAAGGCTTAACGCTATTACAGGTGGCGACTAGAAAGGATTTATTTTTTAATTGATTTTTTTTAAAACTTATCGACATTTTCAATATTGATAATTGCAACTTTAAAGTATTTGGCAAGCTACATCTCACTGAAAAAATTAGTTAAAAATTATATATTCTGCATTTTTTAGATAGCTATGTTTGTGATGATCATACGGGCTTTCTTTTAAGAATAATGTCCTAGCTATCATAATAGGATCGCCATGTGATACTAAAATGATTGTTTTGCTGGAATAGCTATCCTCAGTTATTTTTAATAAATTAGTAATTCTCTGAGAAACTGCATTGCACGATTCAACGCCTAACATGTCCTGATGCTTATTGTCTACTTCCCACACTGAAAGATAATTTCCTGCTGATTGAAGCTCTAAGCTAGAAAAGTCTCTTTCTTTTAACTCTAAACTCACAAAAAAACTAGCATTATCAACTTTCAAGCCATCTTTCAGAAGTAAAAGCAGTTTGAATGGCTCTAGCAAATGGTGAGCATATTATAACAACTTCTGATTTATCTTCCAATCCAGTATCAGCAAAGTCTACTATAAGCTGTTTAACAGTGTTTTTGACTTGTATAATACCGTTTTTAGTAAGCCCAAATTCTGGCTTTGTGCCATTTTCTATAGTGGAGCAAATAATATTTGCATGATTAGCCATACTTTCACCATGCCTTACAAATATATAACTATTTTTCATATACTATTCTTATAGTTTTATTTTTTGACTCTTCTTACTTCTTTTTAAGATTACAATACAAGCAGTAAAAAACATTACTATTAAAGACAAAATAATTCCGATATAATACTGTCCTCCAGTTCTAACTGTGGCTGTAGCTGTGTCTTTGCTTGGTGTAGCCTCCTTAGCTGGTTGGATATTTGGTTGAACTGATTGAACAGCTGGTTTTGGAGTTGCTGGTTGGGCTGGAGTTGAACTTGAGGTCGTAGTTGTCGTTGGAGTTGTTATTGGTGGAGTTGCTGTTGGCGTTGTGATTGGCTTAGGATCAACTGGAATAGGCTTAGGATCTACTGGTTTTGGATCTACTGGCTTAGGGTCAACAGGTGTGTTGATAATTGCACCTGTATATTTAGCCATAACACTCTCGGCTATGGATTCTTGATATGGACTGTAGAATGGTGCATTGACTGTGTTCATGATATTCATTCTTGAAGTAATATAATATTCATCAGTCAAATTATTGCAGTAAGCTTTGATAAGACCTCCTTCTGCTGCTGATACTGGATAATAAAACTGAGGTGATTGGTCTTCATTTTGGTTAACCAAGATAATAGTCTTTCATTAATTCTTTTGAATAATAATAGCCTTTTGATAGCTTCCCTACAGTGTTTCCCCATAGTGATTGTGCTGTTTCTAAGCTTTCTGCGCAATTGTTAGGGCCAGAAGTTGTGTATCCGTTTTGATTACGGTATTCGTCTTCAAAATTAAACAAAAAGTGACTTAATTCATGCATGAATACATGACCGTATTCTTGAGAATATACTCCGTTATAATGTTTCAATAATATACTTTTAGGTACGTCTGTAGCGCCATCAAAAGAAGTGTAAGATCCAAGATCGACACCACCAGCACCTCCTGGTGCATAAGTAACTAATTGATTTATAACTGGAACAAGGTTCTTAAAATTCTGGCATTGCTTAACTAGAATAGATACTATTAAACTTGTCAATAACCAGATTAAGAGATGCTTTCAGCATCTCTTTTGATTTTGAATAACATTTTGTTCTTCGGTTAAGTCTCTTTAGGAATAGTCTGTAATTTGAGTTAAAACCTTCAATATTTTCTGTGTATTGTTTACCTATTAAATGCTTATCTTTTGGGATAAATTGTTGATAAGCAGCCCAGTCATCACTTGCAAATTTTATTACGTTAATCTTTTTGATTCTTTCCCAAAGTCTAAGACCTGTTTTGTAACCTCTTGAACCTAATTCAAAATCTATAACTCTTTTTCTTTCTCTATCATGAGCGATCCAAATCCAACATTTCTTCTTTTTAGTTCCAATATAGCTCCACATTTCATCTAATTCTACAAATGCTACGCATTTGTCATCATAATAGTTATTTTTTTTCCAACTGGACTTTATCCTTAGATCCATATTTTCTTACCCAGTTAATTACAGTAGCGATGTTAATCTTGAACATTCTAGATATTGATCGTAGGCTAGATCCTTCTAGGTACCATTCAATTACTTTATCCCTCAGTTCCTGAGGATATCCACGGCATGCCGTGGATGTAAAGTTATACCCACAACCTTTGCATTTGTATCTTTGTAGTCCTTTATTAAGTCCATTTTTAACTTTAATTTTGCAGTCACATTTTGTACAAAATATATCCTCATGATTGTTCATGAGGATAATATTATTGATCTATTTTATTTATAGCTAAACCCAACCTCAACCATACATTCTATTAATTACTAAATTTAAATTTGTATCAAACAAATCTTTAGTCGTTTGCATTGTTCTTAAGTTTTTCTTTAATGCAGACCATAGATGTTCAATTGGATTAAAGTCTGGTGAGTATGGAGGTAAGTATAGCAGGCGACAGCCTGCTTCTTCTATTAGTTCTTTTACTTTCGTTGATTTGTGTATTCTTGCATTATCTAATATTACACATTGACCTGCGGTCAACGTAGGAATCAATACCTTTTCAAGGTATGTTAAAAAAGTATCACCGTTGGTGGTACCTTTTACTAACATAGAGCTAGTTATGTATGTTTTATCCTCATCGCTCTTTTTCGTACAAGATCCAATTACGCTTGTTCTATTGTGTTTTATGGCACTAATTACTGTTTGAACTCTTAGACCCTTTCTTGAATATCCAAAGTCTCGCAACATTTCATCTTCTACCCCTGTCTCATCTATGAATACTCTCTGATCAATCGGTATGTTATCTAATTCAGTTTGATAATTAGTTCTTAATTCTTCACTTCGCTCTCTGAAGTTTTTTTGTTTTTTTTACGAGATATTCCTAACTTTTTCATATTGTAAAAAACAGCATTCTGGCTTACTTTTAATTTATTAGCTAATTCGTATTGGTATATATCAGGAGTTAATTCAAGTTGTTTTTTTAACTCCTCTATATCTAGTTTTCTACTATGAATATTGGTCTGTGGTGTTATCTTGTAAAGACCTTCGGTCTTTACAAGTGACAACCAACTATCAATAGTTGATCTACATATTTTATACATTTTAGAAATACTGAGCTTTGTATATTCTTTTGAATTAACAGCTTCTATTACTTTTTTTCTTAAATCAGAACTATACCTCATTTCTGAGGTATGGGTAAATGGTTTTTAATTATTTGTCTAGTTGACGTTGGGTTTAGCTATAAGCAATGCCAAATTCTTTCTATCCATATCAACTTTTGAAGCTTCATCTTCCAGTTTATTAAATGACATCAAAAAATTAAACTTATTACGTGATTCAGTGAATGGATAGGTTTGGAATAGTCCAGTTTTTAATTCCCTTGAATTAGTCTTAGGGTTATATACTTCTGTTACTGGGCCATTGTATCTTAAGTGGCCATCTACGACTTTTCTTGCTTGTTCTAATGGGACGTTATCTTCAAAATAGAAGACAACATTTATTCTATCTTTATTAAAATCATTAAGGTTAGGGTATACTTCTTTGAAGCTTGATAAGTCTAAAGCGTTTTGAGCATAAGATACAGTACTCAACACAGTACTCATCATTGATGTTGTTAGTAGTAGTATTGCAATTAGCAATAAATTGATATATTTTTTCATATTTGATTAGATATTTGATTAGATTAACTTGAAGTAATTTATACCTCTATTGTATCACATAAAATAAGATATGTCAAGAATTAAACCTGTAGATAATATTTTTGTTAAGACCTGTATTCCTTAGTTTAGTCTAATTGCAATAAACGATACTTAACTCCGAGTTAGTTAAAACATAGTAATGTGAGACAAACAAGAAGATTATCACAGGTTGATCAAATTTGCCTTATAAAATGGGTTAACAGAGTTTAAGTATTGTAATTCGAGTTTTGTTTGATCTGATTGTGTTTTTTCAAAAAAGTGCAAATCAGGAGTATAATATTGACATTAATTATCAATCGTGTAATTAATATAATGTATTATGGCCAAGAGCATTTCAACAAAATATTTTACTAATGCAACAGCTACATGTTCAAACTGTGGATCAGTTTATAACCTGGCAGCTGATAGAGAAGCATTCTCACTAGAAATCTGTGGTAATTGCCACCCTTTCTACACAGGTAACGAAACAGTTATCGACACTTCAGGAAGAATTGACAAATTCAAAGCTAGAATGGAAGTTAAACAAACAGCCAAAGTAGACAAGAAAGTCAAGTCTCGTAAGCAAGTTTTGTCTTTAGCTGATTTAAACTCAGGTGAAGAAACCCCTGTACCTACTGAAGAAGTATAAAAAAGTTTGCCCTATGGGTTTTCTTTTTTGTTATAGCTAACTGATTGGTTGAATAATCTTGAAAATCCTAGGTTATGAGGTTAATCAGAGATTAGTGAAAGTATTGGCTAGTGGACTGGCTATGAGGCTATAACAAAGTTCATAAATATTTGACATAAAGATTCAAGTATTATATCATTATATTAATTACTACCCATAAGCGGGGTTTTAGTTTGTGTACAAAATATGTCTTACGTAGCAATATCTAATAATTTAAAAAATATTTCATCAATATCCCTCAACTTAATGAGTCCAGAGGAGATGTTGACAATGAGTTATGGTGAAGTTTTAACCGCCGAAACTATTAACTATAGAACTGGAACTCCTCAAATGAACGGTTTATTTTGCCAGGCGATCTTTGGTCCTGTAAAAGACTGGGAATGTGCCTGTGGTAAATACAAAAGATTCAGATATGCTGGTGTTATCTGTGATAAGTGCGGGGTGGAAGTAACTCATTCCTCTGTAAGAAGAGAAAGAATGGGGCATATTGCCCTTGCTGCGCCATGTGTTCACCCATGGTTTTCAAGAATTGTTCCTTCTAGAATTGCACTAGCTTTAGATATGAAGTCAACTGATATTCAAAAAGTAACTTATTTTTCAGCCTATGTTGTAACTCATGTGAATGAGGACTTGAGACAGGAGTATATTCAGAAGATCCAAATTGAAAAACAAAATCGCCTACAAAAGTCCAAAAATGACTTTGACCAAAAGTATGAAGATCTGTCAAGAGACTATCAAAAGTCAAAATCAGCTGGAAAGACTGATGTTGAGCTACTTAGAGCTGATTATGACATGAAAAAAGACATTTATAAGGAGCAGTCTAGAGAAATGCAAGAAAGAATAAGCGCTACTGCTGAGAATGCTCTTCAAGCTTTGGAGTCTATCAAAGTTAAAGACGTCATGAACGAGAATAAGTACTACGAGCTTTCTAGGTCTTTTGCAGCAGTATTTAAAGCAGAGATAGGCGCTGAAGCAATTGATCAATTACTAAAATCAATTGACTTAAAAATTGAAATTGAAAATCTTAAGGTAACTCTTGAAAACACTAAAGGTCAGATCAAGAAGAAAATTGCTAAGAGGTTGAAGCTCTTAATGTCTTTCTTAAGAAATGATTCAGATCCTTCATGGATGGTTTTTAAGACCGTGATGGTTTTACCGCCTGAATTAAGACCGATGTTGCAATTAGATGGAGGTAGATTTGCCCATGCTGATCTTAACGATTTATACAGGAGGTTAATTAACCGTAATAATCGTTTACGTAAGCTTATACAAATCGGTGCACCAGAAGTTATCTTACGTAACGAAAAAAGAATGTTGCAAGAAGCAGTGGAAGCCTTGATTGATAACTCGTCTAAGGGTGGAAGGCAAGTTATGGCAGCGACTGGTGCTAAACGTGCCTTAAAGTCTTTGACTGATATTCTGAAAGGAAAGCAAGGACGTTTTAGACAAAACCTACTAGGAAAACGTGTAGATTATTCTGGTCGTTCTGTGATTATTATAGGTCCAAATCTTAAGATTGATGAGTGTGGTATCCCTAAGGACATGGCACTGGAGCTATTCACACCTTTTCTAATTGGAAGGATAATTGAATCATCTGAAAAAGGTATCTTACCTGAAGAGTATCAAGCATTTAACGTACACTCAGCTAGAAGACTGGTTGAATCAAGGGTTCCTATTGTGTACGACATTCTTGAAGCGATTATTAAAGACAAGTACATTTTGCTTAACCGTGCCCCAACTCTTCACAGATTATCTTTTAGAGCATTCAAGCCAACTCTTGTTGATGGTAAAGCTATTACTTTGCACCCGCTAGTATGTTCTGGTTTTAACGCCGATTTTGATGGAGATCAAATGGCAGTTCATGTACCAATAACTTTTAAAGCCCAAAATGAGGCGCGAGAGCTAATGGCAGCTTCTAAAAACTTAGTTCAAGTTGCTTCTGGTGATCTTACAGCCTCTTTTTCACAAGATATTTTGCTTGGTATATACTACATGACCAATGTCGTGTTTACTCCAGAAAAACTAAGGGCTTTTTCTTCTGTGAATGAAACAATAGCCGCTTATGATGCTGAGAAAGTTAAAATTAATGAGCTAATAAAAGTTAGATTAGATATTAAGGGCAAAATGACTGTTATTGAAACAACGCTTGGAAGAATATTGTTTAATGAAAAAATGCCTGAAGATGTAGATTTTATCAACCAAACACTAGACAAAAAAGCAGCTTCCAAGCTTCTAAAAAATCTATTTTTCAATATTGGTCAAGATAGATTGGCTTTGGTGCTAGACGACGTGAAAGACTTAGGCTTCAAGTACGTAACTCAATCTGGTAATTCAATGTCAATTTTTGATATTCAGATTCCAGCCTCAAAACCTCAGATTATAGATAAAGCGAATAAAGAGCTTGCAAACGTTGAAGTCTTCTATAAGCTAGGGTTGATGACAAAAAAAGAAAGAGCTGATCAAATAAGACAATTGTGGGAAAGAGCTGGAGAAGTGCTAGCTGATATTATTGAAAAAGAATTAGATGTAACTTCATCAGTAGGTGTAATGGTTAAGTCTGGAGCCAGAGGTAATATGTCTAACTTGATCCAGATGTCTGGAATGAGAGGAATGAGTAGAACGTCAGTTGGTGAGATTATGGAATTATGTGTAACTCATAACTACTTTGAAGGTGTAACTGGTTTAGAGTACTTTATCAATGCAAGAGGGGGTCGTAAATCTCTTGCTGATATTGCGCTTAAAACTGCTGATGCAGGTTACTTAACCAGAAGACTTGTGGATGTTGCTCAGAACTTAATTATTTCAAAAGAGGATTGTGGAACTAACTTGGGCGTTTTGCTGACTCGTGATGAATCTGAAAGTATGGGTATGACCGTTGCAGAAAGAACTTACGGAAGATTTTTAATGAAAGATGCTGTAAAAGATGGTAAGGTTGTTGTTCAAGCTGGTGAAATTATTGACCATATACTGCTTGAAGATATTAAAGTAGCGGATTTTGATGAGTTATTCACAAGAGCTGTAACTCATTGTGCTTTACATAGAGGTATTTGTAGGAAATGCTTTGGAATGGATTTTTCAACTCACAAGCAAGTTCAGCTAGGATCCGCTGTAGGAGTTATTGCTGCACAGTCCCTTGGAGAACCTTCAACTCAGCTGACAATGAAATCCAAGATCACTGGAGGAGCCATCACTGCTGGAAAAAAAGTTGATATCACATCAGGACTACCTCGTGTTGAAGAAATTTTTGAAGCTAGAACCCCAAAAACTCAAGGTGTTATATCACCTTTGACAGGAACTATCAAATCTGTAAAAGGATCTTTAGATAACGGTTATCAGATTGTAATAACAAGAGGTACTCAGAGGCTTGAGCTGTCAGCTCCTCTCATGGAGTCAGTCTATGTTGAAAATGGACAAGAGGTACTTGCTAACGAAGCTGTATTAATAAGGCCAAATGGTGAGATAATTATTGCTCCTTTTGATGCTAAAATCACTGTGAAACCTGACAGAGTGGTCTTAGAATCTAACGGTGAAGCTACTGTAACAGTTGAGACGGATCCAGGATACGCACCGATTGTAAAACTTAATCAAAAAGTTGCCAGAGGAGATCTTTTAATTGAAGGGTCTGCAGTATTGCAAGATGTTCTAGAGTTTGGTGGTTACGATAAATTAAGAGCTTATATTATCAAAGAGTTACTTGGGGTATATACTTCAAACGCTATTTCAGTTAATGAAAAGCACATTGAAATAATTATAAGACAAATGTGTTCTAAGGTTGCGATTGTTGATCCGGGGGCTACTGACTATGTGTCAGGCGATATAGCATCGATTGCCATTATCAACAATTTGAATAAAAGGTTACTAGATGAAGGTAAAAAAATTGCAACCTTTAGAAGAATTGTAATAGGAATTTCAAAATCATCGCTATCAACTGAATCATTCTTATCAGCTGCATCATTCCAAGAAACATCTCGTGTTCTTGTAGAAGCAGTTATCTCAGGTAAAGCTGATCATTTAACAGGACTTAAAGAAAACGTTATCTTAGGACAACTCGTACCAGTTGGAACAGGGTTTGACGAAAGAGACTTTTCAGAAGAGATAACAGAGGAGTACACAGATTACGAATCAAGCGACTAAAAAATATTTCCCGAAAGGGTTTTATTTTTTGGTATAAAAAATTTACCCAAAACTTTTAATAGTTTGGGTAAAGGTAATCATAGATTACTTGATAGTATATATTCCATTATAATTGCTTTGGATAACTCTCATCGCTTCTTTGATAAGCCAATTATCCTCCATTTCAACAGCAAGATCCATGATCTGATCAAAATGAGGATCAAGTTTGATCTGCTTCTCAAGTGCGCTAAAGAGTTCCATTGCAAAACTAAATCCACTTCCGTCATAAACCAGATGGGTAGAGATAAAACCAAGGTTAGAATTGATCAAAAAGTTGCGAACAACCATTCGATTTTGTGCAGTTGCACACATTAAAGAATTGCCGAGTGGTGTGATAATCTCTTTTCTAAGTTTAAAATCCATTTTGCTTGATTTTGCTTGATTGATAGACTGAATTAGTTATAACACGTAAAATTGCTTTTGTCAAGAGCCTAATAGATAATATTGTTGATAACTAATTATGATAAATATTTTAATGTTTTATTAATCAATATTAGTAAAGGTAGATAGAATATGATTTAATTGGTTACTCTAATAATATAATTTGACAATACAGTAAAATATCAATATAATTGTAACTAATCAAGCAATGATGTCTTAGATTTATTTAAACTAACTAGTCAGAAGAATTAAATTAAACTTATTATAAAACTTGTTTGATTCAATTCTTCTGCCTAGTATATCAATATTTTTTCTGTCTTGGTGAGACTTATGACCTCATTAGCGAAAACTACTATTCTTGATAAAAGGCTGTTATGAAAACTACAAAAATAAAAAATTTCACTTACAAAAATAAAAAATAACAGTAGCAACCTTGCAAGTAAACATAGTTCATATTGGGTAGAGTAATACACAAAGTATTACAGCAATAATTCAAGTCATTAAATAATTTAACTAAAAAATAACAATTAATATTTTTTATTTTAGTAAATTAATTCAATCAAACTTCTGAGCCATATTTTAATCTTTTGGGCTTTTAGAGGTTTTATTTTTTTGACAAAAAATGTAGTAAGAATAAGGATTAAGTATTACTTATGAGCAATAAAAACAAGAAAATATTAATAATGGGAGCTGGTGGAGCAGGGGTTAGTAATATTGCTCAAATATACAAGGAGTTAGGGCATGAAGTGGTAGGTGTGGATAAGATTAAGAATGCAGCAACAGAAAATCTCGAAAAGCTAGGCATTCCTGTATTCACAGAAGAAGAACCTAACCTATTGCAAGGAGTAAAAATGATTTTTAAAAGCGCTGCAATCAAGTATTCACACCCACTGATAGTGGAGGCAAAGGCTAAGAGGATATATGTGATATCGCGATATGAGCTTTTTCAAGAGCTTTCTGAACAAAGAGATGTCATTGCAATTGCTGGATCCTCTGGCAAAACATCTACAACTGGTATCACCGCGCATATACTTAGTGGAGATAGAGATTGTGGTTTTTTGATTGGTATACATGGTAATGGAGGTCATAATGGCACTCATCAAGACTTCGTGTTAGAAGCTGATGAATATGCTAAAACTTTTTTGCATCTCAAAAAAGTTAAGATTGGCCTGATCACTGGTTTAAAATATGATCATGTAGACATTTATCCAACACAAGCAGATTATGATGAAGCTTTTGTAACGTTCGCATCTCGTTGTAAAACCTTGATTATAAATGGAGATGATCGTTATCTTGTAGATACTATGAGCAAGTTCAAACCTATTACTTTTGGCAAAAATGATAGCAATGATTGGGTAGCAAAAAATATTGAAAATTTTGAAGGAGGGTCAACATTTGATGTTTTTTATAAAGGTGATAAAATTTCTTCAATTAAGTTGCAAGTTATTGGTGGTCATAATGTGATCAATGCTCTTGCTGGTTTTGTGTGCAATTATATAAATGAAGTAGAAGTTTCAACGATAGTCAAACAATTAGAGGAATTTAAGGGCTTGCCAAGAAGATTGGAAAACCTTAGATCAAACCCGTATTATGTCTATGATGATTACGCTCATTTGCCGTTTGAGATAGATACTGTACTTTCAGGACTTAAAGAATCATTTAAAAGCAAAAGAATAATTTGTTATTTTCAAGGCCATACTTATACAAGAATTAACGCTTTTTTTGACGATTATAGTAGAGCACTTTCAAAGTGTGATTACCTCCTGTTAGGCGATGTATATGCTGCAAGAGATTCTGTTGGCTCTGTAGACCTGGTGAAAATGATTTCACAAATAACCTGTAAAGATAAAGTGTTGTCAGGAAGTGTTGATAATACTATTGCTATGCTTAAAGATATAGTTAAGCCTGGAGATGTATTAGTCTGTCTTAATGCTGGAGATGGAACAAAAGTTGCGCATTATTTTAAGCAGTAATTTTAAGCAATAATAAGAATATAGAAGATTATGAAATATTTTAACAAATTAATTGAAGCTAAAGACAACAATTCCAAAATTTTGATTATTGGTAATGGTGTTGAAAATAAACAGTTTGTAAGTTGGTTAGTTGACGTTGTGGGTTATTCTAAAAACAATATAGAGATCGCAGATCAAAAAAATATTGACTCAGAGGGGTTCAAAGTCTACACAGGTGATAATTATTTGACTGCTCTAGAGAATAACTATGCGATGGTTATCAAAGCACCAGGAATATGGTCTGATAAGCCAGAATTTGAAGCCTATCGCAAAAAGAATGGAGAAGACTCTGTGCTGTCTTCTCTTACTTTTTTTGTTGAGCATTGTCGCGATAAGATTGTAATGATAACTGGTACTAAGGGCAAAACTACGACTTCTTCCTGGATATCGCATATTCTAAAGTCAACCTTAAAAAATACAACTATCGAATATTGTGGCAATACAACTAATATTAGCCCGTATTATTTTTGGAATTCGATAGGCGAACCGCTGGAAGATTATTTCTTTGTTTTAGAGGTTTCTAGCTTTCAATTACAAGATTTAGGTTGTGCAAAACTGAGTGCAAAATACGCAGTAATTACTAATTTATATATTGATCATTTGGATCAACACCTAGATAAAGAAGAGTACTGGCAGGCAAAAGATAATATATTTTTGTATCAAAACAAAGATGATTATCTAGTCATAACTTCCCAAGTGGGGGATAATGTTAGTTCTCGTAATTTAAAAATTAATGCTAATTTGAGCATTATTTATCATTCTAAAATTCAAGACTTTAAATCACAGTATACTTTGAATCTAATTGGCGATCACAACATTTCTAATTTTTTACTCGCAAACTCCATTGTTAGCAATATTGTTAAAGTTAAATACGATCTTCAACCTATTATAGAATCGTTTCAACCTCCAAAAGGCAGGTTAGAAATGATAAAACAAGTTGATTATTGTGATCATAGCTTGACTTTCTACAATGACAATACTGCTACTGAGCCTGATGCTGTCGTTGCGGCTCTTGAAGGTATATGTAATATACCGAATACTTCGACTGTTCTAATTCTATCTGGTAAGTGGAAAAAAGGTAACCACCAAGCGCTTGCTGACTCGATTGAATTATTTGAGTCTAAAGGAGTTCTTTCAAAAGTGTTTTACTTTGGTCAGACTGGTTCTGTTGTGTCAGAGTTGATGTTTGGTAAAGAGCAGGCATTCCTTTCTTTTAAGGATTTTCTAAAAGACAAAAACCAGCTTAGAGAGTCGTTAAAATCTATAAAAGCAGCTAATTTAAACATACTATTTTCACCATCAGGTTCTTCGTGGGATGAGTTTAATGGGTATGTAGAAAGAGGGGAAGAATATTTGTCGTGGGTAAAAACTTTCTAGATATTTGACAAATATGTTAATTAATACTTATCTACATATGTTAGATAATTAATCAACATTAGAATAACTTTAAAATAATTTATGCACAAAAAGTACCTCAACTTATGCGACAATTTTTGGCTTAGCGAGTACATTAAGTTCCTAAGTGCTCATTCTGAAATTCTAATTTTTGATGAAAAAAATTTAGATAAAATAGATATTGAGAGTCATATACTAATGTGGGGTAAGTATGAGTTTACTTATTTAGACAGTAATATTAACAATCATATTAATCTTTTTGGGCAATTTTATACACATTTAAATAGAATTAACACTAAATATCAACAGATCATCAAAGATTTCATATATACTGATCTTAAAATACCTAAAAAAAACCAAAAACTAGACTGTGTCAATACTGAGCCTAGTTGGGTATTTTTAGGCGGAAAAGATGAGAGAGAGGAGCTAGAAAATAGATTAAAAGACTATTACTCTTCTAATTTAGACAACAACCTAATAAATGAGTTAGACTCAAAAGAGCAGTTTTTTATTAATCCAGCAAGACTATTGAAGTACAAAGAGATGTTTGCTGATCTTCCAACTTCTGATGATATATTTGATAAGCGTTCTAAGAATTTATCTCTTTCACTTAGCCAAAAAATACCCTACTTTAAAAGGGATTATGCACTTATAAAAAATTTTGATTCGTTTGTTTTTTGGAACATTCAAGTTGGTATGTTTTTTGACATAAGTGGCTCTATAACGAATACAGAAAATGGAATTATTCAAAAAATATCATTCAATAGATTGACTATATTCTAAGATTTAGGTTAGATATAGTATATGAACCTTGAACAACTAGAAATTAAGTTGAGTTACACCTTTAAAGATAAGAAGTTGGCACACCAAGCGCTAGTCCATAAATCATACATCAAAGAAAAGCCAAAAAATACTGACATCACAGAACATAATGAAAGATTGGAGTTTTTAGGCGATGCTGTTTTGGAGCTTATTACAACGGATTATTTATATAGAAATTACAAAGAGAACGAAGGTGTGCTTACAGCTGTGCGGTCGTCTTTAGTCAATGCTAATAATTTATCAATCGTAGGAAATAAGCTTTATTTGCCTGAAAATATTTATTTATCCAAAGGAGAAAGAGGTGAAGAAGGCAAAGCTAAAGACATGATCGTTGCGAATGCCGTTGAGGCTGTGATTGGTGCGCTGTATATTGATGGTGGATATGAAGTCGCAAAACAATTTGTTGAGAGATATATATTGGCATCAACTCATCAAGTTTTTGCTACTCAGTCATTCAGAGATCCCAAAACAACACTTCAAGAGCTATTGCAAGAAAGGCACAAAGTTACTCCACAGTATCAAATTATAGAGACTACAGGCAAAGACCATGAAAAAAAGTTTTTAGTAGCTGTGTTCAATGAAGAAATCAAGCTTGCCCAAGGCGAAGGGAGTAGTAAGCAAAAAGCAGAAATTGATGCTGCAAAAAAAGCATTAGAAGCATTAGAAGTGCCCGAAGTCAAAATTAACAATGATAAAGATAAAGCCGCAATTGAATAATTACGGCCTTGTTTTTAGGCACAAACAAGCTTTTTGATAGGCTTATTTGAAAAAGATAAGATTAGGCTAGAGTATTCCAGTGGGTTTACTCCAGAGGTTATGACCTTGCACAATTCGCTATGAATAGTGTTGTGGCATGCGCTGCACAGTGTGATTAGATTGATTGGATTATGGTCTCCACCTTTTGCCCAATGGCGAATATGATGAATCTCAAGTGATGTCTTAGTTTGGCAAATTACGCAAGAATAGTTATCTCTTTCAAGTACGTCATCTCTAAGATACCATCTGAGTCTACCCATAAAGATTAATCTCCAAAATTCTAAACAATAATTGATAGATAAGTAGCTATCAAAATAATTGATATATTAGTAATTAATGTCAAAAAATATTAAAAAATGACGTCGAAAAAATCCCTATTTTTGGGATTTTTTCTTTAGAATGGCATTTGTACGTTTAGCTCATCTACATTAATAACTGGTAATTTATCATCTGTTACTGGTGCCTGTGATTTTGATTTGATTGGCATAGGTGCTTCTTGTGCAGGGCTTGAATCATAATCTGATTCTGGGTTTGACAACGCTTCAACAGCTAACCTATCAGCGTCCATTTTGGTTGTCAACATTTCTAACTCTTGAATTACAATATCAGTTGTGTAACCTTTCGTGCCATCTGGTTTATCCCAAGATCTGTTGTTAATTGATCCAGTGATGCAGATTTTGTGTCCTTTTTTGACGTATTTTTCAATAATTTCAGCTGTTTTGTCAAAAGCTGTTAAATTGAAGTATTGCACTTTCATTATACCATCTTTGCCTTTTCTGTCATTGACTGCAATTGACATGTTTGCAATTTTTAAGGCAGTGCCAGCACCTTGTGTTATAGCTGACTTAATTTCTGGGTCTTTGGTTAAATTACCAATTAAAAATACTTTGTTCATAAATCTATTTAACCAATATTGTGCTTATGTTGTCAAGCAAACTCATTTTTTAACTGATAGAGCACTTATAAATAGTGAACACTATATATCTTTGTCTGTTGGTAATTCCTCAAGAGCTGCTGGCGCAGTAGTGATCTTATTCTTTGGGCTGGCTTTAGTAAATGCTGAAAAAACCACATACATGATATATGATAATAACTCATAAACAAACCAAAAAGCTGCTAAATACGGAAAGACGTTTGCTGGTGTAAGATTTATTCCAAGATTAGAATCTTTGGCGTATGCGTATATGAAAAAGCCAGCAGTTGTTCCTAGGAAAGCAAATGTTTTTCCAAAAACTTCTTGACTACCGGCCATATATGGTGATTGTGATGACATATTATTTAATTTATTATTTAATTTTTAATTGACTAATTAAGTATAAACTAATATATCGTATTTGTAAATATGAATGACACAATAAACACAATAAACTATATAGTAAACGACGGAGTAAACGATGCAGTAAATAAGAGTGCTGGCATGATAATAGGAATTATTGGTCTATCAACAATGGGTAGTAATTTAGCTAAAAACTTTGCAGATAAAGGAGTTAGAGTTGTAGTTTTTAACAGGTCAGAAAACAAAACTAAGCTATTAGAAGGCTTGAATAATATCGTGGCTACATACTCGCTAGAAGATTTTTATGCCGCTCTTGGCTCTGAAAAAATTATAATGATGCTAGTAAAAGCTGGCCAGGGAACTGATGATGTGATAGCAAATCTTCAAGGGTTTTTGAAGTCTGAAGATATTTTAGTGGATTTAGGCAATGCTGATTACAACGATTCTTTGCGTAGGCAGAGAGCTGTTGATAATTACTATGTTTGTGGTATATCTGGAGGTGAGAAAGGTGCTAGAAACGGCGCCTCTCTAATGATGTCAGGACCAAAACCGAATAGTGAAAAGCTATTGTTAATCCTATCTAAAGTTGCAGCTCAAGATTTTTCAGGTAATGCAGCTATATCTTATCTGGGAGAATCAGTTGAAGGTAATATAGTTAAGACTATTCATAATGGTATTGAGTATGTGCAGATGCAGATGCTCTCAGAAATATACTCAATCATGAGGTGTTTGGGAGGCTATTCAATTGAGGATATTAAAAAAATATTTTTTGACTGGTCAGCATCTAAAAATGATTTTTTATGCTCAGTTATGTCTCAGGCTTTGACTGACAATCAATTAATAAAAGATACTCAGCCAGTTATTGAGTCAAATAGCACTGGGAAGTGGACAGCTCAAATAGCACTGGAAAGCCTAGTATATTCAACTTTAGTTAATTACAGTTATAATATGAGGCTTATTAGAAATGAGCTTAAGACCAGCAATCAAAGAATAGAATTCAGCATTGATTCACTATCTGCATTGTATGATCAGGGGTATATGTTTGCTCTTCATGAAGGATTAGAAATAATTAAAGCTAAGGCACCTACTATTGATTTAGGCGAGGTTAGAAGAGTATGGCAAGGTGGTTGTATTATTAGAAATAAGCAACTAAGTATTTTTGAGGATTTAAAACCTGCTAGCTACATAGCCTTATTTAATATTTTTCAAACTGCTGAAATACCTTTGCCTGTGCTCAATATGATTAATCAGTATTCTAAGATTAGTATATATGGTTTGGCTGGAGCTCCGTTGATAGCTATTTCTAGGGATGTATTTGGGAATCATGGATTCTATAATTTAAACAATGAAAAAGTTCACTTAGATTGGGAATAGCCTCATAAACATAAGCACATAAGTAATGGTGTAAAACTTGATTATACAGGCTTTATAAGTGCATTTCTACAATAATTCTATAATAAGAGGTGGGTAATGTTAAAAAATAATTGACATTAATGTAAAAGTTTATTAAAATTAATCTTATATGACAAAAATAGTTACCACTATAGGACCGGCGTCATTTAACCCGGAGACTTTAGAATTTTTTAAGAACCATAGAGTTGCCATTGCTCGTTTGAATTTTTCACATGGTACAGCAGAAAAGCATATTGAATTCGGCAACACTTGCAGAGAGTATGGTTTTGAATTAATGGTTGATACTGCAGGGCCTAAAGTACTCTTGGGTGATTTGACAGCATTTACTACTGAAAAAGGACAGAAAGTAGCTTTTGAGTTTTATAATTCTATGAAGACTTATCCTTATCAAGAATCAGTTAATGGTGTAGACACAACAATCATTCCTTGCCAATTCCATATGGATAAATTCGTTAACATTGATAAGACTATTTTGATTGATGATGGTAAGCTATCTCTTGTTTCAACAGTGATTGAAAATGATAGAGTTTTTGCTACTGTTACTTTCGGAGGGTTAATCAAAGCTAACAAAGGTGTCAATCTTCCTGGGACTGATGTTAATATTCCATTTTTAGTTGACAGAGATAGAGAGCTAATTACAGCAGTCTTGCCAGTGATTAAGCCAGAGTGGATAGCCCCTTCTTTTGTTAAGAATGTTGATGATTTAAAAGAACTTAACTCATTTATTGATGGGATTTGTGCTGATAATAATTTGGGTGAATACAGACCAAAAATTTGTACAAAGATAGAAATGTCAGATGCTATTGATAACTTCGATGCAATTCTTGCTATGTCAGATATGATCATGATTGCCAGAGGAGACTTAGCTGTTGAAATGACTCCAATTAATGTATCAACTCCTTTCATGCAAGATATGATCGTAGAGAAGTGCCAAAAAGCTGGAAAGCCATTTATAGTAGCGACTCAGATCCTAGAAACTATGATGGATTCACCAGTTCCTACAAGAGCTGAGGTTTCTGATCTTTATAGAGCTGTTAAGTACAACAATGCTGACTATGTCATGTTATCAGGAGAGACTGCAGCAGGGCAGTTTCCAACAGCATGCGTAGGCCTTATGAATAACATGATTGCTATGATTGAAGGTGGAATGAATTCTAAAAGTACTGTTGCTGAATTAGAAGCTAACTACACAAAAAATAACCAGGCTTAAAGGACTAGCCTAGAGAAAACAAAACAGAAAAAAATAAATCACAGAGTAGTGATTTATTTTTTTATCAAAAATCTTTAATTTGACAAAACATAGACTTTTATTCAATAATACAAAAGCGTGAAACCTATCAACTTTTAGAGAATTGATTGGAGTGTAATAGAGTGTTAACTTTTTTTTAACATTATTCTATCTTCTACTCTATATTTTATACTTTATATTCTATTAGATTGTTTTCCCAAATATCAAATATTTTTACCTTATGTTTAACAACACATTTAATAATTTTAATTTAATCAACACTTCAATTAAATCAATTCAGTTATGTTTTGGCTTATTGCTTGTGTCAATTTTAATACTTACAAGTACTAACCTTGCATTTGCAAGCAACACAGTTACTTGCCCTGAAGAACTACCAATTTGTAACGCTACAACTTTGGCTAATTATAATAAGCCAGTTATAGGTGATGACATGGAAAATATAATCAAACCTAAAACGCCTTCTACAATGAGTATTCAAAGTTTGGTTGAAAACTCAACTGACTTAGGTGCTGGTGATGCAGTTTTTGACGGGGTTAAACCGCAAGGCTCATTGCCATCAGATACAGCCAAGAGCTTAGATGTTCCCTACATGAATCAATACAAAGATGAGAATGGCGATATTTGGGGTACTAGATACCACTGTGGCGCTGCTGCTTCAACGATTGTTGCTGGTTACTTTAATAGGCTTCCTTACAAGGGCGATGATGACACACAATACAAAAAATACATGAACACTAACTCGGGTCAAGGTATTACCGAAACCTGTAATGGTCAAGGTGGTGCATTTGGTATAACTGGTTATCCAGATAGATCAAGCTCAGCATACTGCCATGCTAGTTATCCAGACGGTGTTTCAAAATACCTTAAGAAAATAGGCTTGAAGTATAAAATAGTTGCAGGTACTGGTGCTGGCTTAGGTATGATTTCTATTGGTACAGTTAAAGCTGCTATCAATAGAGGTAATCCAATTATGATTTCTTCAGGCGCTCATTATTATGTTATCAAGGGCTATACAGCGAATAATAAGATTATTGTAAACGACTCTTGGAAAGACGCTTCAAAAACTGCAGCGAGTACATTTGTTTGGGGAGAAGGTAAGAACGCAGTATACGATCTGAAAAATCTTTACCCTTTTCAAAACTCAAATTACCAAGATGTAAGGTTTGCCTGGGAAGTCTCAACCCCTGACTCCAGTTTTTATAGTGAATCCAAAAAATCTGAAGCTGTGGAGGCTCCAGCAGTTGTAAAGCCTGACCCAATTGTAATACAGAATGGCACTCAAGTTGAAGCTAAGATTAATACAACTGATTCAGTTGGATTGAATGTTAGAGCTTCAGCTGGCGGTGAAATTATTGAAGCCGTTAAGTGGGGATCTAGAGGTGTTATTACAGATGGTCCCAAGACTTCAATGGGTACAGTTTGGAGTAAGGTAAAATGGGATACTGGTATTGAGGGCTGGTCGGCAAAAAAGTATTTATCCAAGATAGTTGATGCTTCCAATGGTCAACCGTTAGCCGCTGAACCAAAGCCTACTGTTACCTCACCTGAGTACACTCCAGCTGTAATAGAATCGCCTAGCTCAGCAACTGTATTTACTAATATTAAGCTAGCTTCTGATAGATCAAAATGCCTAGATTTAAAGTCTAGTAAGATAGTACAAAACAATCCACTCCAAGTCTGGAACTGTAACAACACCACCGCTCAAAATTGGATTATACCAACAGGAGAGGCCGCACCTGAAGGTCATGCACAGCTTAAGCTAAATTCAAGTCAAAGCTACTGTATTGATTTTAATGGTGTGTATACAGCGCCTACTGAGGGAAAAACCCTTAACTTGGCTCTGTGTGATAACGGAGACAAATCAGCTAGTGAATGGACACTTAATGATCAAGGTCAGATTAAGCCTAGTTATGACGATAGCTTGTGTGTTGGATTAAGTGCAGGTAAGGTTACTAAAGGTAATACTTTTGAGTTGCAAGTTTGTAATGACTCTCAGTCCCAAAAATTTGTTATTTAGTCTACACTGAGTCTGGACTTCTACACTGAGTTAGAGTAGCTTGTTAAAAAATAAAAAAAGAACAAAAAAATAACTAGAAATCAGTTCTTTTTTTGTTGCCTGTCTTGTGGGTATATCAATCGGATATATCAATACTGAATGCTATAAGTTTGGATTAAACAAATAGAAGATTAAATAAATTAAAAGCAGTAGCTACATTTTTGTCTCTTCTTCATCTCTTCTCTTGTTGTACTCTTGTACAAGCTTTAATATATCATAAACTTTAGCATTTTCTATTCCAGAAACCCCAACTTCAGAAGTGGGCATTATCATTAGCTTTCTTTGATTGTCTTCCCCCAATGACTTAGTAGTAACGCCTTTGATGTTAAAAAAGTGAGAATGTAACAGTTTGCGTTCGTATCCATTTAGGGCTGTCAGTATGATTGAGTTACCGAGTTCTAGGACTTCTTTAACAACCATATCTGGTACAAATTCTTTGACTACTTTTTCTCTTGTGTATCTTTTTGAATTGACATCGAATAAGAAATGAGTAAAATCCTTAGGATATTTTTTATGGACACCAACTCTAACGATATATTGTAGAACGTATAGGAGATCAAAATTAGCACTCTCAAACATTTCTGCATTTTGAGTTATTATGTTGATTCTGTATTGTGTTCCTTCTTTGTCAAACCTTAAAGTATATTCATATTTTAATGGTTCGCAAAAATTAGCCACAATGTTTTCTATACTCTCCTTTATTTCAGGGTTCATATTTTTTAAAAATAAGATGTTAATTATAATAAATTGTTACACTATATTACTTTTTTTCCAGTTAAAAATCTAGAAAAATTTTCAGAATCTTTAAAGATTGCCGTATCATAAAAATTATTTAAGCTTTTTTCTGCTTGTTTTATATTAGTTGGACTTAGTTCTAAAAAATTTGATTAGGTAAATTAGATGAAATCATTGTAATCAACTTGTTAAAAAAGGTCAAACCATCTATTCCGGAGTATATAGCATCTTTCGGTTCGTACCTAACTGAATCATATATATCATATTCAGGAACGTAGGGAGGATTACAAACCAACACAAACTCTTGCAATTTGCTATAATCAATAGTTAATGCATCTTGCACGATTAGTTTTACATTTTTTAATTTATTGTACTTGATTGATTCTAAGATATTCTTGCACGCAATAGTTGAGTATTCGATTAAAATGATATTTTTATCTGGATTAGATTGAGCTAGTGATAACCCGATTATTCCAGAACCAGAGCAGACATCTACTATTGTTTTAATAGACTTGCTGTCTTTTGGGTTGTTAAATGTGTTTGTATGCATATGAGAATCCACTAGTGCAATTAGCTCTTCAGTGCAAGGACGAGGTATAAAAACCCCTTCCTCAAGGAACACCCTTATATGGCCTATGTCAATATGCCCAATAACGTAATCTAAAGGGTAGCCTTTAGCTAATAAGTTTCTATAGTCGTTAAATTCTTTTTGCTCCTTTTGATCTAAAACCAAAAATTCACCTATTGATATATTAGGTGATTTTTCTGATATTTTTTTAATTTTAGAGA
>JAPJYX010000221.1:0-24406 GCA_030503985.1 Himalopsyche tibetana
TTTCAGTCTTTTTTCTTGGTTTTAACTTTTTACTAGGTCATCTTTTTTAAACTTAAAAGCTAAATTTAGATACTAATTCGGCATTTGCAGCTTGCATCCTTTTGATAGAACGTGTATCAAGTTTGATACGTTGTGATTATCGAAAAAAAGTTGTTTTGAAAATACTGTGGGTTACGTCTCTTTTCCTTTCCACAGTCAAAATATAAGCTGTCGGGAACATCGATATCAAAACTAAATAAATGACAATTTAAATAGGTAATTGAAATTTTAAATATATCGTTTTATGCTATACTTTGATGTTTAATTGAATAACGATATATTCCTTATTATGTAAATGGTCCAAAGCGGGCGGGCCTGAAGTGCTTCTCTGCGGTTAATTATTGAATTTGTAAATGTCTATTGCAATTCATTCATCGAATGAAGGTGTATCAAAATATTAACAGAAGGATTGAGTCCATAGAATCATTGGAAGAGACCTAAATTGTAGGCACACAACTAGGGATTACAATACAAATACTGGACAAATACCCACACATATCAAAACCGCTTTTCGGCATTTCATGTAAAATACCGGTATAGAAATTATAAGTGCCGCTATTGCAAAAAAGCAGTGTTTTTTTTGTAAATAAAAAGATACCGGAACTCTCTTCTCGCCAAGCTTTTGTTTCTTATCCATGTCCGTTTGCAATGTGGACCATACGACTTCCTAATGGAGTTATCTGAATGAGTTTTTTTACTAGAACTGCCTTTTACTTAGTTGCTTAACATCCAGAGAATTAGGATAGAATGATAAAGCTAGGAAGACTATTCTCTGAAACTCTTTCGTAAAGTGTAACTCCACGAAAACGCAAATCACCTATAGCAGTTGCAGCACATTAGAACAACGTTCCAAACTTATATTTCCTCTCTTCAACTAGTGAACTTGAACAATTGTATCATTTTTTTTATTTGCAATATAAAGGTTCACATTGCGATCTTGTCAGTCTAAACTTAGTTCTGACAATTCTACGAGAAAATCAATCAAATATCCAATAAAAAGGCTGTAGATTAATGTTTCTCATCGTAGGTCGTACGCTTCGCTATAATTTGAATAGTTTTGTGGGCAATACGCCAATCATTAATATAATATGTGTTACTTTTTTAAACACACGAAAGCAAATTTTCAGATTTAAAAGAAAAAAAATTCCCACATTTCATAACTGATGTAGCCACGCAGTGCCAACAATTTACTTCAGAGTTGTACAGTGGCGTAGGAAGGGGTCCTGCCGCCCGGGGTGGTCCTTGAATTTGTCGCCCATAATATTTCCTCTAATTTTGTAATTCAATCACATCTACTATTTTTTTTATCTATAAACTAAGAGTTTTTACTACAGGTACTTGGTTTTATTTTTTTAATGTATAAATATAATTTCTCGAAAAATATTGTATTATATTCTTAAAAAATCCGCTTGGGGCGGTTCACCCCTACCGCACCCCCTTTGCTATGCCACTGGAGTCGTATAAGTCAGTGCTTCCCAACCTTTTTCATTACACGGCCCCCTAAATCTGAAAAAAAATAATCCGCAGCCCTCCTCAATACAAAACATGTTTATTTTGAGATTTCACAATTTGGGAAGCACTGGTATAAGTAACATATTTACGAGAGTTAAATCAAAATTAAAGTTAACAGTGGCGGATTATCCTATGAGCGAGTGAGCCGCGCGCTTGGGGCTTCGAATCTTAGGGGCCTCAAAAATGCTTACATGAATTATATAACCCATACACTTTTTGTTTGAATTTTTATTATTTTACATGGAATTTTCTGACGTTTTTATATAATCCGAAAAACAGGGCCTCCAAATTTAATTGCGCCTGGGGCCTTTCATGTGTTTGAACCGCTACTTAGTGTTCACAATATGCATTTCTTATTTGAAGCATTTTTTTTTTAAACTATAAATTTTTTATAGAGGTATTGAACAGTTTGAAGCATGGCACAAATAATGTTAGAAAACACTGCTGTAGATGTTAATTTGTTCTAAGGTAATTTTTATCTTTTGTAGACTAATTCATGTTACTTTAAAATGATGCACATGCGATTAATAATTATGCCACTAAACCGCCTAGGGCGCTAACCATTAGGGGGCGCATACACGGAGTATTAAAATTATTTTTATATAGTACTCTAATAATAATAAATAATAGTACGCTTAATTTTTTTAATGTTTGTATTTGTTTGTTTTAATTATGTATCGTATTCTATATGATTCGAAAAGGGAGGTTGAGCCGCTGAGTAACAAACAGTGCACATAGAAAAACTTCTGTTGAAATACCTAGGTCATATGGTCCACATTGGGAGCTGATATGGATATATAAAAACATATTTCTAATAATACCAAATCCGTTTATCTTCATTATTTCTAAAACAATGGGACGATTTGTTAAAAAGGGGGCGCGCCATTAGCCGTTGCCTAGGGCGCCAAATAGCGTCGCGCCGGCACTGCACCCATAGACATGCCACCCAACAGGTACTTAAAACTCTTTCTATTGTCAGTACTTTTCGACGCCTAGTGATTCAAGCATTTTATTATTTTTTGTTGGGCTTAAGAGTTGTAAATAAAGGAATTTTGTTAAAAAAACAATGTATCAAGCATTAGACTTCTATTTATGGTCACAGAGTAAGTCTATGGACCTGGTATTGTTTTGTATTATGATATTAATGTATACGTGTTACGGTACCCAGTAAATTACATTCAAAAGTGCCTTATATAATATAAAGACAAACAGACAAAGGTTTCCATGAAAAAAAATCAAGTCAAAAATATTTTTTTTTGAATATTGATTTGAAACATTAAAAATTTTGAAAAAAGTACCGCAACGCCGATCCATTGGAAAAAAGTTATGCAAAAAGTATAAATATAGAGAACGTACGATTTATTAAGATAGGAATTCCTGGTGAATAAGCGAAAAAAATAATTCGTATTATATATTGTAATCATAAACTGGTGATATTTATAATCGATCCAATAAATGATTTATTATTACCGGCCTAGCTAAGTGTTTTTTTATCAGTGCCACTGTAAGACTAATGAAAGAAAATTAGTCCTTTAAAGCTAACAATTTATAAATATGTTACATATTGTTATTTTGTAAATCTCCATCGCTCTCAGTAAATGGAGCTATGATTTTTGACAGTGTAATAAATACTTCCATAAAAGGATATTGACATTTTTGGTTCATTATTAACCTTCGCGTTCCGGAGCGGGGTACAATCGTGCCCCTAAATTCTTATTTTACCAACCATTTGTTAAATATCGGTAATATCTAGCTGATATTTATTGTAATCTACAAACATATCCTACTGAATACAATGCAAAAAAAACTGAAAAATTGTAGAAAATAAAATAGATATTCACGTTTTTCGTTAACAAATGGTATTTGGGTCACATATACACGTTGCGTTTGAGTGTGTGCGTGTGCCGAGCGCAAACTCCACACACCTGATGTCATCGTACCCTGCGCCCGCGCCGGGAGAACGACGTCGCTTTACGATTAGTTCAGTCTGCTCTCGCCGCTTCTATTGACATGATGGATTTCTACCGCTTCTATACGCCTGACGTATCGTCAACACAATATGATATGGATGATTCAAAAAGACAAATTGTCTCTTAATTTTGACAGGGCATGCTCAAAATCAACATTCGAACTGCTGACATTTATTATTTTAATTTTTACTTCGTTAAATGAGAAAAATTCTGGGGGGTACAATTGTACCCCGCTCCGGAACCCGTGTGATTTTTCAAGATATAGGTACTCGAAGGTTAAAGAAGACTAGCTGTAAGCCCGTTGCCCAGCAACGTGAGATTTTTGTTGAATTGTGTTTAATTTTATTTAGTTTAATTTAATTTAATTTAATTTAATTTAATTTAATTTAATTTAATTTAATTTAATTTAATTTAATTTAATTTAATTTAATTTAATTTAATTTAATTTTATTTTATTCTATTTTATTTTATTTTATTTTATTTTATTTTATTTTATTTTATTTTATTTTATTTTATTTTATTTTATTTTACTTTATTTCATTTTATTTTATTTTATTTTATATTATTTTATTTTATTCCATTTTATTTAAAAAAAGTGGAGACTGGAAGGTGTGAAATCTGGTTGGACGGACGGACATTATCGGCTATTAATATATAGATAGTACCTACCTACAGAACTAGGTTCTATTATTTTTGTTCCAATTCCATGTTTCAAGCAGAGCTGTGGAGTCGGGTTAAAAAGCTGACATGGACTACATTTAACTTGCTATATATATATGCACATATGTATACCATCAGCCTCACTATGTACCCCTGTGATTTCAAACCTTTTTTTTACGCGATACATTAGTTCCAGAAACTGACGCATAAAAAAACCTAATTTTCATATAATTTGATAATTGGTTCCTAAAAACCAAATTTTGCATAAAAAAGTATCAAAAATATATGAAAAACTAAGATTTCGCTCTTGAAATTAGTGCTGAAATAGTTATTTTTAACATGTTAACCATTAATTTCTTTATTTAATACTTAAACACCATGAGAAACAGATACATGCATTAATTGAATCAACTTTTTATATACCTTGCTCGTGTATTTTTAAACGTAAATGTTTAATTTTGCTCCTACTTGTTGTATAAAATGCTGTTTTTCCTAGATTCTTGATCAGAGTTACTTATTATTACATAGGGTTTGTTTTGATGATCTGACAGTTAATTATTTTTCTTTACAATAGCGGACGGGCTTCTAGGGTGCATTAATTTAGTAGATTTAATACATTAATAAAAACACAATATTCCTTTGTACTTAATTCCATTTAATTTAATAGGTCAGGACCGGTTTCGCTCATTGCGAGTATTGTCAACTGACAGTTGACAGACGACTGGTCAGTTGACAATGCTCACAATGAGCAAAACCGGTTCTGACTTATTAAATAAAGTGGAATGAAGTACAAAGGAATATTGTGCTAAAAAATACTTCCGATATGTTGCTGGCTCTTAAAGAACCAAATGAAAAAACATGTTTCAACACTTTGATGGACGGTAAAACCCCAGGACGTATTTTTTTTAAAGATATGTTTTTCATTTGGTTTCTTAACCCTTTGTACGCCATCGTCTCACCCGTGAGTCGCATGTGTATTGAATTCTTCGATGTTAAGGGCCAGCTACATACCGGAAGTATCTTAGCACCGTAGGGTATGTGCTAAGATCATCTTTTAAAAAAAAAACCTGCCCACTCGGAATCAAGATACCTTCATCTCTCACAGCGTTCTCTGTGGAGTTTGTTTTTCTTTTTCTTCAGTTATTTGTATGAAAATTTCCATTTTATTTGTATTAAATTTTGACCACGTGCAAAATCTTTTGAGGCAGCCAGCCAACAGTGTTGTTCTACGAAGCACGTTCAACACAAAAACCGTTGACAAAAGTCTACAAGTTAATAATATCTATACGGACAACAAATGTATTTTCTCCCCAGACTGTTGCATTTGAAGACTAGGGAAGATTTTTGCACAGGCTGTAACCCTTTTCAAATGCTAAGCTTTGAGCAAATACTTGCAAATTGTAGGTACAAAAATACTTTTATCTATAACAGCCAAAAGATTAATTCACAAATATTAATAAAGATTTAAAAAAAAATTGTTCTGTTATGAAGTTTTATTGCCACGGGGGTGAGTCGATGGACACCTGTCGCACCCGCACTACCTGTATTTTTTGTAAATAACGATTTATTTTTAATATCCGAAACAAAAGAAACACAGAAAAAGTAATATCTATAATCAAAAATACATATTTTTTAATTTCCAAAATTTTCACATCAACCCATTTTTGCCACGGGTAGAGTTTTTATATTGATGAGTGCGTTTGTAGTACGATATTTATTGGTTTTCTGCACAGTTTCTTCCAAAATATGAAAACTTTTTGAGCGTTTGGTAACGAATATTAATTAAACTATGGCCACTGATCCAGTCTAAAACGCTTCAATGAATGCCCAGCAGCTGTGATGCTGCCATGACCCCCCCTTAGGAGAATTTACTTTGCATTTTTCTACTTTATTAAAACTATATTGTGAAATGGGCTCCTTAATTGCTTTATGTTTTATAGAATACATACTTAATTATGTATTGACTATTTTTATATCGATATATTATTTCAAATCATCTATTTTTTAATTTATTACTTATGTATCATGTTTATTTTCAAATTGAATGGCCCCCTCCTGGGACAATTTCTGGATCCGCCACTGTCGGCTGTAGAGTATTATTAACAGTAGGTTAAAACAGTTACACGCGTTTATTATCACTTTTGAGGTGTTCACTGTCAACACTCACATATAAAAAAATAATTGTAATTCACAATAATTCACAATAATTCACAATAGATCACAGGTAAATCACAGTAAATCACATTGCGGTGCTGGGATATTTCACTTTTACCTGGCATACACAGGAACGGCACTGCCAAAACATATAGTCCCTTACATCGCAACCAAAATCTGTCCTCTAAGTGCTCATCGCAAATTCTTCCACTCTTGTACACAAACTGTGCATGAAGCATTTCGATGTTGGCTCCGCCGGCGCGTGCCCACACCAAGTACCACAAGAAATGACATGGTAGCTGACCCTGCAACTCAAAGAAAGCAAAATCATTTGTCAACTAGTTGAAGTAATAACCTCAACTAATTTTCCAATTGGAAAATACTATTTTACTGTTTTGTTATGGTTTTTTTTGGTTTTTTTTTGTTTTTTTTTGTTTTTTTTTTTATTTATCTTTATTTATCTGACAATTCATATAATTACAATTTCATTCTAAGATATTACATCTTCATTCTAAGATATTACATCTTCATTCTAAGATATTACAATTTCATTCCAAGATATTACAATTTCATGCTTAAATATTTCACATATATGACACTAACTTAAATATACACCCTCTATGTGTCCAAGTCCCTCAGAGCTCAGGCCCCCCGACAGCTTGCATCTCGTTTGTAGTCTCCATCTGAGTGAACCTGCAAATAAAAAAGACATATTAGAACATTCCATCAATTTCAATTGTGACCTGTTCTGCCTGTAGGTCGTCCTTGTCGGTCCCTCCAATGCTGCCATCACCCTGTCTCTGCAGTGCACCACACGGCAGGCTGACATAGCCACATGCAAGGCTAGGTGTCTCCAGGCAGACATATTTGTATGCCCACTGAAACAACTGATACACTATATTGTTTGAAGCTTACTTATATAGAAAAGATATTTGAATTTGGATAGGCGTTCTTTTGTTTGCATCTGGGAAAATATTTTTTAGAAAATCTTCAAAGGATACTTTGACATTTATTTCTTGCAAATTACATTCTGAAAAGCAAACACACCCTTGAGACAAGCAATGAGTCAAATGCATACACATTTTTCAATAGATTAATATCGTCATTATTTAAAAAAAAAAAACTTTCTTCTTACTACACAAATACCTTTTTAAATATATAAAAAAAAAGAAAAAAATTAACAGGTTGGCAGTTCTGTCGCCAGTTTATAAGACTGAATTATAAATATATGCAAAAAAATATCTTTCTAAAAGCGTAGGTGGCCCAAATTTCCAGTTGACTACATTACTAGTATGTACTTGAATTATTTTTTAAATCTCCATACGTCAAATGAAATTAAAAAAAACGAAAATGGCATCTGCTTCTGGTGTGTGTATTAATTATTTTTTCATTAATTTTCGGTCCACTCTAAATTTAGTACGGTCGACATTTAAAAAATACCACATAATAGAAATAAATGATATACGGATTTTAAAAAAATATTTAAATTATTTGAATTAGGTATGAGTTGTTTTTTTAATATAATATTAATTTAAAAAATATCGTATTTATTGTCTATAATAAATATTTTAGAAATCGATAACTAATTAACACGCTTAGATTTCTAAAATATTAAAAATACATGAAGAATTTAATATGAGTGTTATGTTTGAATATTATTTTATGAAATATAATCGCCCCTGCATATACAAGGGGTGCATTGATCCAATGCCACATTGACCGGCCGCCACTATAACAGGCAGAAACATCAAAATATCATTCATATTTTTTATGGATAATGTGAATAATTTTTATAAAATCAAATATTGAGAACAAATTTACTGTGTTTTCTTCTTTTGTTTTTTATTTGAAAGTACTTTGACAGCTAAAAAATTTAATAAATCAAGCATTTTTTTGCAAAATTTTATTGACCATTTTAATATAATATACTACCATTTAAAATAAATAATAAATAAAAGAATAAAAGATAAATATTTGCTTAGAATAAGCCTTTCCAAGCAGATGACGTAATTTCAATGTTTACTTAGAAGCAAGGATTGATCCCTGTTCTGCCGATAATGCATAGGCGATTAAAAACAGAATTTTCTGTGGCCGTACAGTGTTAAAATGTATTAATATTGATTAAATATAATAAAGTATTTGAAATGAATATCTAATAAAAATGGATAAATGCTAATATTAAATATTGTAAGTACTACAAAATCTTAAAATTGAAAATAGTAAATGCCAAACAAACAAATTGATTTTATAATAAAATTATTTGAAAAAAGTATATTGAATGAAATCCAACCAAAAACAAACTAGAAGACAGCCGCGTTTACAAAATAGTTTTTCGATCTCAGCCACATGTTCACTTTTATCTTTCTTCACCTGGGCAGTTCTCAAAAACGATTGGGAAAATTTCGAATTGCAGTTTACAAAGAACGTGAGTGTTGATAACAGAACGCAAACTTCATTGAAACTAAAACTTGTAAAGCGAGGATCGATATGAGACCATGGACACCGAAAAATAGCCTGGATTAAAAATGGATAATTTAACATTGTCCACTAGGCAAATGGACCCTTCTTTAATTTGTTTCATTTGCCTCGGATGACTTTTCCAACAAATAGGAAAGGCCAAAGATCGCAAAGAACAATTAAGTTAGAGCGGTCACTACCAATATATTCAAAGGTATATAAATTTCTTATTGTCCTTTGATGCAATCGCATATTAGTGTTTTATTTGTAAGAGGTAGTAAACATTTTAATTTTAGTCAATTTAGTGCAACTTAGTGAATCTATAATTCAAGAAATGAAACATACAAATACTACCAAATTAAAAGAAATTGATTCGTGGGATTAACCAAATCATTTTAAGTCTGCCAACAAACGAAGCAATGTCGAATTCGAAAACTAAATAATGCATTTGGCCGGGCATTTGGATGCCCTACTTCTGGCATACAAAAAGCTCTCTCTGGAGTACCTGTATCAGTAAAATCCTCTCGAGTATCATTACTTTATTATATGCCGAAATTTTATATGTATAGTCTCACCACAGGCGATGGAAGAAAGATAAGAGAAATCTGTTTTACTCGGATTGAAGTGGATGGTAATCTCGGAGCTTGTGAGATAGGCTTGTGCTTTTATTGATACATTACCAACCGAGCTCTGCCAACTACTGGGCATCTAAAAATGTATTCCAAAGAGTGTGGTGGCCAGAACAGAAACTTTCATATTTCTTCACTTCTTTTATGTCTAGTGCAGTGTTTGGCAACGTGGGGTGTACACCCCACTGGGAGGCAAATACAAATCGTTAATATTTGTTAGGATTTTCCACATTTAATAACTGAACCAATGTTGGTAGACATAATTGATGTGGACATGCAGTATCAAGAAGAGTTCTTAGAATTGAAAAGTTCTTATTCTTTTAAAACATTATTCAACTTAAAAAAAATGTATACAATTCCGTGGCTCTAACATTATATTGAAAGTTTAGCTATAAAAAAAATGAATCTTGCAAAGATAGAAGTGCTTTTTAGTGTATCATTCAGAGTCAAATATGTGCCATCGTGCGAAACACTCTTCCCTGACAATAAACAAAGTTGTGACAGATAAGCCGTTAAATAGAGTAATTAAAAATGTCCAACAATAAAAAAACGTACACTTCTGCCGCTATTTGAAAAGAAAGTACATTATGATAGTAAATATACATAAGTCATAATATTTATGTGATGCTTTCATTATTGCAGGACTGCCCTATTCATCAACAGTATGTTGAACGAGAATGCAGATGTGTTTGCCCGGACCGAAGCTTGGAAGTCGAATGCCATAACTCTGGCAGAAGGTGGGACTCTGATGATTGCGCGTGCAAATGTGCCGAGGTAAAGGAGTGCACCACGGGAACCGTTTTTGATAATAATTCCTGTTCCTGCAGGCGATAAACAATTCCAGCAGGTTAACTTGACGGCCTATAAAGACATTATAAAAGTGACAGTGAATTTTTTTACACCCATAATATTAATAGATAGAATGCTAGTTACGCTTTTATTTTAGTAACATTACTAGTATTGTGATGTATTGAAAACATGTATATAAAGTATTCTAATTTTATTATTTATGAATGCCCAAATAAAAGTTATATAATACTATTTTTAAATAGTCTCTTATTTTAACCCTTTTGGCCTCAGCCATTTTTTAGGAGTACATGCAAAAAACCTCAGTATCCGGTAAATTGCTCGAATTTGGTTTCTTAAAATATTATTAGACAGCAATTGATCACTCGGCATTCTATAACACCTTATGTTTATAACACGAGCTTTTTATCAAATTGCATATTTTTGTACTATGTATCATAGCCTGAAGCATTAATATTTTTTAGGAAGATATTGAAGAAATAATACCTATTCAGATTGACCTCAAGACAGTAATTAGTAGAATCCAAAATCAATCTTGAAAAAATGTTTAAAGATATATTTTTTTTGTGATTGCGATAGCCGACATAATTATTATTGAATCAGAATGATTCTGAACTGAATGATTCTGATGAACTTTCTAGAAAAAATGATATAGTAAATATGTCGGATGGCGGTTATTCAATTTAAAAAAAAAAAAAATTGCATTAATAAAAATCTCAAAGAACAAATATAACGTAGGTGTGATTTGTAAAAGTGGAAAAATAAAATTGTTAAAAAACAAATCTTAAATAAATAGCAACTCCTTTTATATTGCAAAGAAAAACAGGACAAGTGGTTAGCTTATCACTATCGCTACGTTAATTTTTTTAGTATAGAATGGGTGTTCAAGAAATAACATATATTCGTGTCTTGAAAAAGGAATCCATGGTTTTTATTTCCCGACTTGCATAAATATATTTAAAAAGAATAAGTAATCATAAAAAAATGTTTAAACTTAAATCCTTTTGGTGATCCCAAACCATTTGAGTCACCAATTCTCACGCAGCATGCACTATTCTCATACAGAAATTTTGTAATGACCACAATCTTTGGCGGGATCCCGTATGCATCCAGTATCTTTCATAAAGAAGGTCAGTGTGGACGATCAAATGCTTTCTTGCCTGTTGAATTCATTGGTCTGCTGGAGAAGACATCAAAAATTGTATTTGTGATAAAATATATACCAAAACAAATCTAAAATAATATAATGGATTTCTCATTACTTTGTTAATATTCTTTGCATTCGTTATTTACCAATCTTTTGTAATCAAACAGTTTTTTCTATCCGGTCTATTCTAACGGTCCTGTCGGACATGTAAATTACATTTTTTCAAGTGGTCTGACCTTAAGCTTTACTAAATATTTTCACTATCTAAGAACAAAATAGCGATATACAGTGTAGAGCAGCTATACTCAACATGCGGCCCAATCAGCTCTTATGTGCGGCCCAAAATAATTATAGTCACCAAATATTTTTAAATGATAGTTAAACGTTTGACTCAATATAACATTAATCAAAAATTCACATTCATTTTTAAGTAAACGATTTCATATTTTGGGTACATTTGTATTTTTGTGTACTTTTTACGTATTTTTTATTTGTTGTCCATTGCTATTTTTTACTATGAAAAATAAATTAATACATAAATGTATACACATGTATATATTTACATAAAATAAAATACACTCATCCCTCGATTTACGCGGTACCCATCTTACGCGGTTTCACTTTTACGCGGTCAGGAAAAAATTTGAACACATTTGAAAACTATTCAATCAATTTACTACGAATTTTGTTTTCTCTAGGTCGCAAATAATTATGTATTTTTACCCCCAGGAATGTCTACTCGTATTTTAAAGAAGAAAAGAAACACAATCTCTTTGGATATAAAGATTCAAATTCTGGATTCCCTCCAGAAAGGTGATAGTTTTGCATCTCTTGCAAAAACTTATGGAATTAATGAATCTACTGTCCGTACAATTAAAAAAAACGAAACAACTGTCAGAAGAAGTGTCGCCTCTGGATCCCTTATTAGTTCTAAATGTACCTCAAATGTTAGAGATCCCATAATGGAAAAAATGGAAAAAGCCTTAATGATATGGATAGAAGATCACACACAAAAAAGAATACCAATTGATACTAACGAAATTAAATAAAAATCTAAAAGAATTTATAAGTTTCTATCAGAAAACAATTAGTCTATATCATCTGACGAATAAAAACAAGATTTTACAGCGAGCAAGGGATGGTTAGAAAAATTTAACAAAAGATACTCTTTACACAATCTCAAGATAAAGGGTGAGGCTGCTTCCAGGTCAGTTCAAGTTCATCCGTGCACTTGAACGCTTTAAGATGCCGAAAGGCGAAACCCGGGTCGTTAGTGACAAAATATGTGGAAATGTACATAATCTGAACGATTCAAATTTAGAGTAGATTTATTCGAATCTTAATATATCGAAAAATACACACATATGACTAGTACACATAATAATTATCTTTATAAAATAGATGTTTATCTATATTCATTAGCAGTTAAGTTTATTAGATGTATGCGTTTGTTGTAAATTTTTGAGCAAGTAATATAATGACACTTTGATTAAGACATTAAACAAATTACATTTAACTACCCACTATTTAGTATCTAGTTTTGCCGCCTGCGTGGTCTAGTGGTCAACGTTGTTGGCTTCGGCTACAGAGGACCCGGGTTCAAATCCCGGTACGGACAGTTTTATAAATTGATTTTTCAATCGATTCATGAATTTCTGTTCAAAGGCATGGATGTATGCGATGTCTTGAATTCCCCCCTCTCACCCATCCTATCCTATGAACAGGACATATCGAGAGCGATTAGCTTACCACTAATCTTGTCCTAGCCCTATCCTTCTATCCCTACTCTCTTTGAAAAAAGAGAGGTTGAGCAACTGAGTAACAAGCAGTTCTCGTAGAAACACTTCTGTTGAGATAAACTCCATTAGGAGTCCATATGCTCCACATTGGGAGCGGACATGGTTTAAAAAAAAATAATTTAGTATCACTCTTATAAGTAGCGCTAAGATGCAAAACCCACTCTGGCCGATTTTTAACAAAAATGAGTTATGAATACAGTTCAGCGCTCTGTCGAAAAAGCTATCACTTTTTTCAGTTTAGCGTTGCAAAATGTATTCTGTTTCGTCAAAAAATCAAAATGAATATTGATGCGACTCGCAAAACTACTATGGGGGCCACGGAAAAATATGAGACTCAAAATTTTGGTGATCCGCAAAGAAATCTGACATTATTTTAATCATCGATCCTTCATCCAACGACACTCTCAAAGTTAAATTTCATTCATCCTTATCGAGACCTCAGTTTTAGCTTTCTATAAATTCTTTGCTTAATGAAGAGGCGATGAAAATTCTAATTCAATTCTCCACAACATATTTATGCGAAAAGGCCTTTTCATCTGTCACAGCAAACAAACCACGGAATCGATCTCGGCTTGAAATACATTTAGTTCTCCGTCTTGCAGTTACATCATTGCAGCCAAATATATATTTTATCATTTTAAATATCCAGGAACATCCATCACATTAAAAATTAATAAAGCTTTTATAATTTAATTATAATTAATAGTTTTATTTTATAAACTAGGTGCATTTTTAGACGCATTTGATCACATTTATTTTATTATATAATATTTAACACAAAAGTCTAGTTAGTGGTCTGCTGGATTAAAATTGTGAATGAAGTGGTCCGTGAGCCCAAAAAACTTGCAGACCTCTGGTATAGACCATGATGATGACGTTTTTATATTGATGAGCTTATATATATGATTATTTTCTTAAAAATAATCTTGGGGTAAAAAACAATTTACGACACCGCGGAGAGATATCATTTTCAAAGCATTTGAGACAATTTGAATTACTTATAACAAAACAACAATTGAATGTAACATCAACATCCTAAACAGCTTATTGGCGCTTGCCAAAAATTTCTCGAAGTGGAAGAAGAGCACGTTAGAAATGCGCCCCTCAAATGTGGTCGGCAGGAATCTAAGTTGTCCGCATCCGGATGGGCAAGGGAGAGGCCATGGGTGCCATTAGGAGAATTTACTTTGCATTTTTCTACTTTATTAAAACTTTATTGTGAAATGGGCTCCTTAATTGCTTTATGTTTTATAGAATACATACTTAATTATGTATTGACTATTTTTATATCGATATATTATTTCAAATCATCTATTTTTTAATTTATTACTTATGTATCATGTTTATTTTCAAATTGAATGGCCCCCTCCTGGGACAATTTCTGGATCCGCCACTGTCGGCTGTAGAGTATTATTAACAGTAGGTTAAAACAGTTACACGCGTTTATTATCACTTTTGAGGTGTTCACTGTCAACACTCACATATAAAAAAATAATTGTAATTCACAATAATTCACAATAATTCACAATAGATCACAGGTAAATCACAGTAAATCACATTGCGGTGCTGGGATATTTCACTTTTACCTGGCATACACAGGAACGGCACTGCCAAAACATATAGTCCCTTACATCGCAACCAAAATCTGTCCTCTAAGTGCTCATCGCAAATTCTTCCACTCTTGTACACAAACTGTGCATGAAGCATTTCGATGTTGGCTCCGCCGGCGCGTGCCCACACCAAGTACCACAAGAAATGACATGGTAGCTGACCCTGCAACTCAAAGAAAGCAAAATCATTTGTCAACTAGTTGAAGTAATAACCTCAACTAATTTTCCAATTGGAAAATACTATTTTACTGTTTTGTTATGGTTTTTTTTGGTTTTTTTTTGTTTTTTTTTTGTTTTTTTTTTTATTTATCTTTATTTATCTGACAATTCATATAATTACAATTTCATTCTAAGATATTACATCTTCATTCTAAGATATTACATCTTCATTCTAAGATATTACAATTTCATTCCAAGATATTACAATTTCATGCTTAAATATTTCACATATATGACACTAACTTAAATATACACCCTCTATGTGTCCAAGTCCCTCAGAGCTCAGGCCCCCCGACAGCTTGCATCTCGTTTGTAGTCTCCATCTGAGTGAACCTGCAAATAAAAAAGACATATTAGAACATTCCATCAATTTCAATTGTGACCTGTTCTGCCTGTAGGTCGTCCTTGTCGGTCCCTCCAATGCTGCCATCACCCTGTCTCTGCAGTGCACCACACGGCAGGCTGACATAGCCACATGCAAGGCTAGGTGTCTCCAGGCAGACATATTTGTATGCCCACTGAAACAACTGATACACTATATTGTTTGAAGCTTACTTATATAGAAAAGATATTTGAATTTGGATAGGCGTTCTTTTGTTTGCATCTGGGAAAATATTTTTTAGAAAATCTTCAAAGGATACTTTGACATTTATTTCTTGCAAATTACATTCTGAAAAGCAAACACACCCTTGAGACAAGCAATGAGTCAAATGCATACACATTTTTCAATAGATTAATATCGTCATTATTTAAAAAAAAAAAACTTTCTTCTTACTACACAAATACCTTTTTAAATATATAAAAAAAAAGAAAAAAATTAACAGGTTGGCAGTTCTGTCGCCAGTTTATAAGACTGAATTATAAATATATGCAAAAAAATATCTTTCTAAAAGCGTAGGTGGCCCAAATTTCCAGTTGACTACATTACTAGTATGTACTTGAATTATTTTTTAAATCTCCATACGTCAAATGAAATTAAAAAAAACGAAAATGGCATCTGCTTCTGGTGTGTGTATTAATTATTTTTTCATTAATTTTCGGTCCACTCTAAATTTAGTACGGTCGACATTTAAAAAATACCACATAATAGAAATAAATGATATACGGATTTTAAAAAAATATTTAAATTATTTGAATTAGGTATGAGTTGTTTTTTTAATATAATATTAATTTAAAAAATATCGTATTTATTGTCTATAATAAATATTTTAGAAATCGATAACTAATTAACACGCTTAGATTTCTAAAATATTAAAAATACATGAAGAATTTAATATGAGTGTTATGTTTGAATATTATTTTATGAAATATAATCGCCCCTGCATATACAAGGGGTGCATTGATCCAATGCCACATTGACCGGCCGCCACTATAACAGGCAGAAACATCAAAATATCATTCATATTTTTTATGGATAATGTGAATAATTTTTATAAAATCAAATATTGAGAACAAATTTACTGTGTTTTCTTCTTTTGTTTTTTATTTGAAAGTACTTTGACAGCTAAAAAATTTAATAAATCAAGCATTTTTTTGCAAAATTTTATTGACCATTTTAATATAATATACTACCATTTAAAATAAATAATAAATAAAAGAATAAAAGATAAATATTTGCTTAGAATAAGCCTTTCCAAGCAGATGACGTAATTTCAATGTTTACTTAGAAGCAAGGATTGATCCCTGTTCTGCCGATAATGCATAGGCGATTAAAAACAGAATTTTCTGTGGCCGTACAGTGTTAAAATGTATTAATATTGATTAAATATAATAAAGTATTTGAAATGAATATCTAATAAAAATGGATAAATGCTAATATTAAATATTGTAAGTACTACAAAATCTTAAAATTGAAAATAGTAAATGCCAAACAAACAAATTGATTTTATAATAAAATTATTTGAAAAAAGTATATTGAATGAAATCCAACCAAAAACAAACTAGAAGACAGCCGCGTTTACAAAATAGTTTTTCGATCTCAGCCACATGTTCACTTTTATCTTTCTTCACCTGGGCAGTTCTCAAAAACGATTGGGAAAATTTCGAATTGCAGTTTACAAAGAACGTGAGTGTTGATAACAGAACGCAAACTTCATTGAAACTAAAACTTGTAAAGCGAGGATCGATATGAGACCATGGACACCGAAAAATAGCCTGGATTAAAAATGGATAATTTAACATTGTCCACTAGGCAAATGGACCCTTCTTTAATTTGTTTCATTTGCCTCGGATGACTTTTCCAACAAATAGGAAAGGCCAAAGATCGCAAAGAACAATTAAGTTAGAGCGGTCACTACCAATATATTCAAAGGTATATAAATTTCTTATTGTCCTTTGATGCAATCGCATATTAGTGTTTTATTTGTAAGAGGTAGTAAACATTTTAATTTTAGTCAATTTAGTGCAACTTAGTGAATCTATAATTCAAGAAATGAAACATACAAATACTACCAAATTAAAAGAAATTGATTCGTGGGATTAACCAAATCATTTTAAGTCTGCCAACAAACGAAGCAATGTCGAATTCGAAAACTAAATAATGCATTTGGCCGGGCATTTGGATGCCCTACTTCTGGCATACAAAAAGCTCTCTCTGGAGTACCTGTATCAGTAAAATCCTCTCGAGTATCATTACTTTATTATATGCCGAAATTTTATATGTATAGTCTCACCACAGGCGATGGAAGAAAGATAAGAGAAATCTGTTTTACTCGGATTGAAGTGGATGGTAATCTCGGAGCTTGTGAGATAGGCTTGTGCTTTTATTGATACATTACCAACCGAGCTCTGCCAACTACTGGGCATCTAAAAATGTATTCCAAAGAGTGTGGTGGCCAGAACAGAAACTTTCATATTTCTTCACTTCTTTTATGTCTAGTGCAGTGTTTGGCAACGTGGGGTGTACACCCCACTGGGAGGCAAATACAAATCGTTAATATTTGTTAGGATTTTCCACATTTAATAACTGAACCAATGTTGGTAGACATAATTGATGTGGACATGCAGTATCAAGAAGAGTTCTTAGAATTGAAAAGTTCTTATTCTTTTAAAACATTATTCAACTTAAAAAAAATGTATACAATTCCGTGGCTCTAACATTATATTGAAAGTTTAGCTATAAAAAAAATGAATCTTGCAAAGATAGAAGTGCTTTTTAGTGTATCATTCAGAGTCAAATATGTGCCATCGTGCGAAACACTCTTCCCTGACAATAAACAAAGTTGTGACAGATAAGCCGTTAAATAGAGTAATTAAAAATGTCCAACAATAAAAAAACGTACACTTCTGCCGCTATTTGAAAAGAAAGTACATTATGATAGTAAATATACATAAGTCATAATATTTATGTGATGCTTTCATTATTGCAGGACTGCCCTATTCATCAACAGTATGTTGAACGAGAATGCAGATGTGTTTGCCCGGACCGAAGCTTGGAAGTCGAATGCCATAACTCTGGCAGAAGGTGGGACTCTGATGATTGCGCGTGCAAATGTGCCGAGGTAAAGGAGTGCACCACGGGAACCGTTTTTGATAATAATTCCTGTTCCTGCAGGCGATAAACAATTCCAGCAGGTTAACTTGACGGCCTATAAAGACATTATAAAAGTGACAGTGAATTTTTTTACACCCATAATATTAATAGATAGAATGCTAGTTACGCTTTTATTTTAGTAACATTACTAGTATTGTGATGTATTGAAAACATGTATATAAAGTATTCTAATTTTATTATTTATGAATGCCCAAATAAAAGTTATATAATACTATTTTTAAATAGTCTCTTATTTTAACCCTTTTGGCCTCAGCCATTTTTTAGGAGTACATGCAAAAAACCTCAGTATCCGGTAAATTGCTCGAATTTGGTTTCTTAAAATATTATTAGACAGCAATTGATCACTCGGCATTCTATAACACCTTATGTTTATAACACGAGCTTTTTATCAAATTGCATATTTTTGTACTATGTATCATAGCCTGAAGCATTAATATTTTTTAGGAAGATATTGAAGAAATAATACCTATTCAGATTGACCTCAAGACAGTAATTAGTAGAATCCAAAATCAATCTTGAAAAAATGTTTAAAGATATATTTTTTTTGTGATTGCGATAGCCGACATAATTATTATTGAATCAGAATGATTCTGAACTGAATGATTCTGATGAACTTTCTAGAAAAAATGATATAGTAAATATGTCGGATGGCGGTTATTCAATTTAAAAAAAAAAAAAATTGCATTAATAAAAATCTCAAAGAACAAATATAACGTAGGTGTGATTTGTAAAAGTGGAAAAATAAAATTGTTAAAAAACAAATCTTAAATAAATAGCAACTCCTTTTATATTGCAAAGAAAAACAGGACAAGTGGTTAGCTTATCACTATCGCTACGTTAATTTTTTTAGTATAGAATGGGTGTTCAAGAAATAACATATATTCGTGTCTTGAAAAAGGAATCCATGGTTTTTATTTCCCGACTTGCATAAATATATTTAAAAAGAATAAGTAATCATAAAAAAATGTTTAAACTTAAATCCTTTTGGTGATCCCAAACCATTTGAGTCACCAATTCTCACGCAGCATGCACTATTCTCATACAGAAATTTTGTAATGACCACAATCTTTGGCGGGATCCCGTATGCATCCAGTATCTTTCATAAAGAAGGTCAGTGTGGACGATCAAATGCTTTCTTGCCTGTTGAATTCATTGGTCTGCTGGAGAAGACATCAAAAATTGTATTTGTGATAAAATATATACCAAAACAAATCTAAAATAATATAATGGATTTCTCATTACTTTGTTAATATTCTTTGCATTCGTTATTTACCAATCTTTTGTAATCAAACAGTTTTTTCTATCCGGTCTATTCTAACGGTCCTGTCGGACATGTAAATTACATTTTTTCAAGTGGTCTGACCTTAAGCTTTACTAAATATTTTCACTATCTAAGAACAAAATAGCGATATACAGTGTAGAGCAGCTATACTCAACATGCGGCCCAATCAGCTCTTATGTGCGGCCCAAAATAATTATAGTCACCAAATATTTTTAAATGATAGTTAAACGTTTGACTCAATATAACATTAATCAAAAATTCACATTCATTTTTAAGTAAACGATTTCATATTTTGGGTACATTTGTATTTTTGTGTACTTTTTACGTATTTTTTATTTGTTGTCCATTGCTATTTTTTACTATGAAAAATAAATTAATACATAAATGTATACACATGTATATATTTACATAAAATAAAATACACTCATCCCTCGATTTACGCGGTACCCATCTTACGCGGTTTCACTTTTACGCGGTCAGGAAAAAATTTGAACACATTTGAAAACTATTCAATCAATTTACTACGAATTTTGTTTTCTCTAGGTCGCAAATAATTATGTATTTTTACCCCCAGGAATGTCTACTCGTATTTTAAAGAAGAAAAGAAACACAATCTCTTTGGATATAAAGATTCAAATTCTGGATTCCCTCCAGAAAGGTGATAGTTTTGCATCTCTTGCAAAAACTTATGGAATTAATGAATCTACTGTCCGTACAATTAAAAAAAACGAAACAACTGTCAGAAGAAGTGTCGCCTCTGGATCCCTTATTAGTTCTAAATGTACCTCAAATGTTAGAGATCCCATAATGGAAAAAATGGAAAAAGCCTTAATGATATGGATAGAAGATCACACACAAAAAAGAATACCAATTGATACTAACGAAATTAAATAAAAATCTAAAAGAATTTATAAGTTTCTATCAGAAAACAATTAGTCTATATCATCTGACGAATAAAAACAAGATTTTACAGCGAGCAAGGGATGGTTAGAAAAATTTAACAAAAGATACTCTTTACACAATCTCAAGATAAAGGGTGAGGCTGCTTCCAGGTCAGTTCAAGTTCATCCGTGCACTTGAACGCTTTAAGATGCCGAAAGGCGAAACCCGGGTCGTTAGTGACAAAATATGTGGAAATGTACATAATCTGAACGATTCAAATTTAGAGTAGATTTATTCGAATCTTAATATATCGAAAAATACACACATATGACTAGTACACATAATAATTATCTTTATAAAATAGATGTTTATCTATATTCATTAGCAGTTAAGTTTATTAGATGTATGCGTTTGTTGTAAATTTTTGAGCAAGTAATATAATGACACTTTGATTAAGACATTAAACAAATTACATTTAACTACCCACTATTTAGTATCTAGTTTTGCCGCCTGCGTGGTCTAGTGGTCAACGTTGTTGGCTTCGGCTACAGAGGACCCGGGTTCAAATCCCGGTACGGACAGTTTTATAAATTGATTTTTCAATCGATTCATGAATTTCTGTTCAAAGGCATGGATGTATGCGATGTCTTGAATTCCCCCCTCTCACCCATCCTATCCTATGAACAGGACATATCGAGAGCGATTAGCTTACCACTAATCTTGTCCTAGCCCTATCCTTCTATCCCTACTCTCTTTGAAAAAAGAGAGGTTGAGCAACTGAGTAACAAGCAGTTCTCGTAGAAACACTTCTGTTGAGATAAACTCCATTAGGAGTCCATATGCTCCACATTGGGAGCGGACATGGTTTAAAAAAAAATAATTTAGTATCACTCTTATAAGTAGCGCTAAGATGCAAAACCCACTCTGGCCGATTTTTAACAAAAATGAGTTATGAATACAGTTCAGCGCTCTGTCGAAAAAGCTATCACTTTTTTCAGTTTAGCGTTGCAAAATGTATTCTGTTTCGTCAAAAAATCAAAATGAATATTGATGCGACTCGCAAAACTACTATGGGGGCCACGGAAAAATATGAGACTCAAAATTTTGGTGATCCGCAAAGAAATCTGACATTATTTTAATCATCGATCCTTCATCCAACGACACTCTCAAAGTTAAATTTCATTCATCCTTATCGAGACCTCAGTTTTAGCTTTCTATAAATTCTTTGCTTAATGAAGAGGCGATGAAAATTCTAATTCAATTCTCCACAACATATTTATGCGAAAAGGCCTTTTCATCTGTCACAGCAAACAAACCACGGAATCGATCTCGGCTTGAAATACATTTAGTTCTCCGTCTTGCAGTTACATCATTGCAGCCAAATATATATTTTATCATTTTAAATATCCAGGAACATCCATCACATTAAAAATTAATAAAGCTTTTATAATTTAATTATAATTAATAGTTTTATTTTATAAACTAGGTGCATTTTTAGACGCATTTGATCACATTTATTTTATTATATAATATTTAACACAAAAGTCTAGTTAGTGGTCTGCTGGATTAAAATTGTGAATGAAGTGGTCCGTGAGCCCAAAAAACTTGCAGACCTCTGGTATAGACCATGATGATGACGTTTTTATATTGATGAGCTTATATATATGATTATTTTCTTAAAAATAATCTTGGGGTAAAAAACAATTTACGACACCGCGGAGAGATATCATTTTCAAAGCATTTGAGACAATTTGAATTACTTATAACAAAACAACAATTGAATGTAACATCAACATCCTAAACAGCTTATTGGCGCTTGCCAAAAATTTCTCGAAGTGGAAGAAGAGCACGTTAGAAATGCGCCCCTCAAATGTGGTCGGCAGGAATCTAAGTTGTCCGCATCCGGATGGGCAAGGGAGAGGCCATGGGTGCCATTAGGAGAATTTACTTTGCATTTTTCTACTTTATTAAAACTTTATTGTGAAATGGGCTCCTTAATTGCTTTATGTTTTATAGAATACATACTTAATTATGTATTGACTATTTTTATATCGATATATTATTTCAAATCATCTATTTTTTAATTTATTACTTATGTATCATGTTTATTTTCAAATTGAATGGCCCCCTCCTGGGACAATTTCTGGATCCGCCACTGTCGGCTGTAGAGTATTATTAACAGTAGGTTAAAACAGTTACACGCGTTTATTATCACTTTTGAGGTGTTCACTGTCAACACTCACATATAAAAAAATAATTGTAATTCACAATAATTCACAATAATTCACAATAGATCACAGGTAAATCACAGTAAATCACATTGCGGTGCTGGGATATTTCACTTTTACCTGGCATACACAGGAACGGCACTGCCAAAACATATAGTCCCTTACATCGCAACCAAAATCTGTCCTCTAAGTGCTCATCGCAAATTCTTCCACTCTTGTACACAAACTGTGCATGAAGCATTTCGATGTTGGCTCCGCCGGCGCGTGCCCACACCAAGTACCACAAGAAATGACATGGTAGCTGACCCTGCAACTCAAAGAAAGCAAAATCATTTGTCAACTAGTTGAAGTAATAACCTCAACTAATTTTCCAATTGGAAAATACTATTTTACTGTTTTGTTATGGTTTTTTTTGGTTTTTTTTTGTTTTTTTTTTGTTTTTTTTTTTATTTATCTTTATTTATCTGACAATTCATATAATTACAATTTCATTCTAAGATATTACATCTTCATTCTAAGATATTACATCTTCATTCTAAGATATTACAATTTCATTCCAAGATATTACAATTTCATGCTTAAATATTTCACATATATGACACTAACTTAAATATACACCCTCTATGTGTCCAAGTCCCTCAGAGCTCAGGCCCCCCGACAGCTTGCATCTCGTTTGTAGTCTCCATCTGAGTGAACCTGCAAATAAAAAAGACATATTAGAACATTCCATCAATTTCAATTGTGACCTGTTCTGCCTGTAGGTCGTCCTTGTCGGTCCCTCCAATGCTGCCATCACCCTGTCTCTGCAGTGCACCACACGGCAGGCTGACATAGCCACATGCAAGGCTAGGTGTCTCCAGGCAGACATATTTGTATGCCCACTGAAACAACTGATACACTATATTGTTTGAAGCTTACTTATATAGAAAAGATATTTGAATTTGGATAGGCGTTCTTTTGTTTGCATCTGGGAAAATATTTTTTAGAAAATCTTCAAAGGATACTTTGACATTTATTTCTTGCAAATTACATTCTGAAAAGCAAACACACCCTTGAGACAAGCAATGAGTCAAATGCATACACATTTTTCAATAGATTAATATCGTCATTATTTAAAAAAAAAAAACTTTCTTCTTACTACACAAATACCTTTTTAAATATATAAAAAAAAAGAAAAAAATTAACAGGTTGGCGGTTCTGTCGCCAGTTTATAAGACTGAATTATAAATAAATGCAAAAAAATATCTTTCTAAAAGCGTAGGTGGCCCAAATTTCCAGTTGACTACATTACTAGTATGTACTTGAATTATTTTTTAAATCTCCATACGTCAAATGAAATTAAAAAAAACGAAAATGGCATCTGCTTCTGGTGTGTGTATTAATTATTTTTTCATTAATTTTCGGTCCACTCTAAATTTAGTACGGTCGACATTTAAAAAATACCACATAATAGAAATA
>JAPJYX010000222.1:0-10190 GCA_030503985.1 Himalopsyche tibetana
TTTTTAGCTTTTCTCCTACTAAAAAAAAATATATTTTTATAGTAACTATCTTATTTTAGTTAAATTTTTTTAGTATTTAATGATTAATTTATCAAAAATACTTAATCTCTTTAGGATTTGAAACTACACCGCAGTTTAATAGTTAGTTAAATCACTTTTATTACATAAATGAATTTTTATAAGTAAACAGACTTTTTTGTATCAGACCATAATTTCAATAATGGATCTTTACGGTGCTTTTACTACAAATTGAGTTATATTATCCATAGAAATTTTAGACTACTTTTAATTAAAATCTTGCTTCATTTTTGGCCTTATAATGAAGTTTTATTTATTACAGCTAATAAAAATCTTTTTTATGATTTCTATGTAATAAGTCTCCACTTTTTTATATTTTGTGGTAGTTTTGTACTAAAAAAATATATTATATCGATAGTCGCACGTAATGACAGATCACAGCCATATTATTAAAAGCTTGTGGTAAAGATGGATTTCGTTCTAATGCCTGAAAATAATATTCTAAAGCTTTTGCGTGTTCTCCATTACTTGTATGAATAAGACCGATATTATAGAGTATATAACTTCGATCATAAGGATCAATTTCTAAGCGCATAGCTTCATAATAATTTTGTAAAGCTTCCGCATATTCTCCTTCAGATTGAGCTGACATTCGTTACGATCGTTTATATAATTAAAAAAAAAAATAAACTTCGTTTCAAAACCGTACATGAAATTTTCATTTCATACGGCTTCTCTTGTTTAATATATAAAAAAGGATTAATCTATAAAATTTTTAGAAATTTTTTTTCTAAAAATTTTTACCCAATATAATAAACTACCAAGGGCTAGTTTTCTTTAAAAAAATGATTAGCCATCCTTTTTAAATTAAAAAAAGTTGTGTTTGTTCTAATTTTAATTAATTTATAAAATTAAAATTTTTAAATTTTTTTTTGTTCTTAACACTTTGTTTTTTAAAGGATTAGCTTTTTCGACAATCTCCGATGGTTATATGAGTACCCAATTTACAAATGAGATGGATTTTTGTTTTTCTAACCATAAATTTATTGTGAAATTATTTTTACTAATTATTAATAAGATAAATATAAAACAAATTTTATTTAAAATTTTACGAAGTTTTTGTGTTGTCGATTTCTACACGTAATGCTTTTCCAACTATGTATACTTATAAAATAAAAATTATAGTTTTAACCTTTTGCTTAATACGTTAATTCCTAAAAAATTAAAGCATTTAAGGCTACATTAATCGAGGATACACGACAGAAGGAATTACTTTTTTTTTTTAAATTAACCTTCACTAAGTGTAAGCTTCATGTAATTAAATATTATCATGTTTTAGTCCCTATTAATTTTTTTAGGGTTTAAAATCAAATCGCACCATCTCTATAATAAGTAAAAGCTTCTTTTTCCCTTTGTGTAGTTGGAATTATCCGTAATAAAATGTCTGCAACAATAGTAAACGTTTTATCAATAAAATTATCATTTTTTTGAGATCGAGGCATAATCAAATATAATTTTGGCAAATATTTATTATTCCCTTTATTTGAGAATAAATCCATTAAAAAGATTTTTTTTAATAATCAATTTATTTAAATAGAAACTTTGAAATATTTTTTTCAAAGAAATTAATTAAAAACAACTAAAAAACTTGCTATTTTACAAATTTATGACTTAAAATCACAAAGAAATATTAAAGGAAAGATGGCCGAGTGGTCGAAGGCGTAGCATTGGAAATGCTATGTAAACTTCTGTTTACCGAGGGTTCGAATCCCTCTCTTTCCTTATTTATAAGTTTTATAATGTATACAATTTGAAATATTATTTTTTTTTAGTTAAGCTTGACGAGAATAATATTCTACAACTAATAATTCATTTATTTTTAAACCAATCGATTCATGATCTAGTATTTGATTAACTAATCCCTTTTTTTTTAAAGAATTAAAAGTTAAATGATTTGGTACTTTATATTTTTGAGAAAAATCTATATTTTTAATAACCATAGCTTGAGATTTTTGCCGATCTTTTATAGTGAAAAAATCTTGAGGTTTACAACGATAACTTGGGATATTTACTATATTATTATTCACTAAAATATGTCTATGGTTTACTAATTGCCTTGCTCCAGGAATTGTAGGCGCCATACCTAATCGAAAAATAACATTATCTGAACGCATTTCTAATAATTGTAATAAAACTTGCCCTGTTGACCCTTTTGCTTTTCTAGCAATACGTACATAATTTAATAGTTGTCGTTCTGTTATTCCATAATGAAAACGTAATTTTTGTTTTTCTTCCAAACGAATACGATACTGAGAAATTTTTTTATTAGATGTTGATTGATTAATGGAACTAGATTTTAACTGGGGTATTTTATTGGTTAGTCCTGGTAAAGCTCCTAAGCGACGTATTATTCTTACACGAGGTCCTCGATAACGGGACATAAAAACTCCTTTATTTTTTACAATAAAAATTTTACAAAAAAGATAAAATAATAATAATATTAATAATAATAATAAAAAAAGTAGTCAAGTAATTTATTTTTTGTTTATAAAATTTTTTACTTCAAATTATTTTAAGTTTTTTTAATAATTCTATATTTTTCTTTAGTCAAAAACATCATAACATAAGAGGTACAACAAAAAAAAATAGTATTATTTTTTTCTATGCAAAATTTTTAAAAAGTGTTTAAATTTGTTATTATTATTATTTCAAGATTTATTTTTGATAATAAATTTGGTAATAAAAAAAAGCCCGCTATCGGAGTCGAACCGATGACCATCGCATTACAAGTGCGGTGCTCTGACCTCTGAGCTAAGCAGGCTTAATATGAGTAATAAACATAATTACTTTTTTTAATTAAAAAAAAGAAAATTATTAAACAATTTTCTTTTTTTTAATAATTGCATTATTATATCAATAAAATTTTAATAATGCAATAATTAATAGTTATAAAAAATACTTAATTTTAATTAAAAAAAATTATATATACATAAACTATTGCCTTAAAACTTAGAAAACATTATAATTATTTATCATAATAAAATTATATTAGTACAAAAAAACTTTGGTAAAAAATAAAATTTTGATTTAAAAGAAATCAGGGGGGGTATGGCGGAATTGGTAGACGCTACGGACTTAATAATTTGAGCTTTAGTAGAAAAACTTACTAAATGCTAGCTTTCAGATTCAGGGAAACTTAAGTTGAAAAAAGTATAAGCAATCCTGAGCCAAATTTTATTTAAAAAACAAAAATAAGATAGGTGCAGAGACTCAATGGAAGCTATCCTAACGCAAAAAATTTTAAGATTTATTTAATTGAATTTTCTGAGTTAAGAAAAAAACTTTGGTTAAATTTTTTTTTTCAAATAAGAAGCGAGGATAAAGATAGAGTCCAATTTTACATGTTAATTTTAGCAATAATTTAAATTGTAGTAAAAAGAAAATCCGTTGGCTTTATTGACCGTGAGGGTTCAAGTCCCTCTACCCCCAAAACTAGAAAATTTTTTATTGACATAAGCTTCCAATTTATTTAGCATATGCTAAATAAAAAAAAAAAGCCGGAATAGCTCAGTTGGTAGAGCAGAGGACTGAAAATCCTTGTGTCACCAGTTCAAATCTGGTTTCTGGCATTATAAATTTATTTTCTATATTCTTTTACTTTTATTTGTATATTTATATAAATTTTATTTTGTTAAATTATTCAATTTAAGACACATAAATTATAAAACTTAGTTTTATAATTTATGTGTCTTAAATTGAATAATAAAATTTTTTAAATAAAGTAAATTTCAACAATCAATAAATAGTAGTTATTTTTTTATAAATAAATTATTTTTTTATTTAATAAAAAAATAATTTGAATACTGATTCATATAGACTAGTTTTTGTTTCAATTTTTACATTTATGTTAATAAGCATCTTGTAGTTCGTAAAAGTCAGGTACAATATAATCTTTACGTAAAGGCCAACCAATCCAAGTATCAGGCATTAATATACGTTTAAGACGTGGATGATTTTCATAAGAAATTCCTAACATATCATAAGATTCTCGTTCTTGAAAATCAGCGCTTTTCCAAATCCAAAAAACAGATGGTATTTTAGGGTTTTGTCTGGATACAAAAATTTTTATACATATTTCTTCAGGTTGATCTGCATTATCTTGTATTTTCGTAAAATGATATACGCTAGCTAGTAACCCCCCGGGTGCTACATCATAAGCGCATTGGGAACGAAGATAATTAAAACCATAAACATATAAAGCAACCGCTATAGAAAGCCAATTTTCAGATCTAATTTGTAAAATTTCTACACCCTGATAATCAAAACCTAAGGGTCGATGAGCCAGTTTATGTTTTGCAAGCCAAGTGGATAATCGCCCTTGTATTTGGGCAGTATTATTTTTATAAGTATTTAACATATTTAAGTTTTTTTAAAAAAAAATTATTTATTTTGAATATTTTTTTTATTATCCTCGTTTTTTAATAAAAAAGCTAAATTTTCTTTTTTTCAGTTAAAATAAAACTCTCTAAAGTTGAATTAAACTGAGATTTAGAAATTTGAGGGTATACTTGTTTATTATCTTGTACTGTGCTAGTAGTCAATATAAAATTAAATCTATGATTTAATGTTAAATATCTTTTTCCTTGTTGAAATTTAATTTTATCTTTATATGTGTCTTGAGCTACTTTTTTACGAAGTTTTATTATTGCATCTATAATAGCTTCTGGTCTTGGTGGACAACCAGGTAAATAAATATCTACAGGAATTAATTTATCTACTCCACGGACTGTGCTATAAGAATCCGTACTAAACATACCTCCTGTAATAGTACATGCTCCCATAGCAATTACATATTTAGGCTCAGGCATTTGCTCATATAATCTTACTAAAGAAGGCGCCATTTTCATTGTTATAGTACCAGCTGTTATTATAAGATCTGCTTGTCTTGGACTAGATCTTGGAACTAATCCATAACGATCAAAATCAAATCGTGAGCCAATTAATGAAGCAAATTCAATAAAACAACAACTAGTACCATAAAGAAGTGGCCATAAGCTAGAAAGTCTCGCCCAATTTGAAAAATCATTGAAAGTAGTTAAAATAATTGAATTTGGGTTTTTTTCATTAGAAAGTGAATTTATAAGTGGCTTCATAGAATTATTAATTTGATTTTCATAATTGTAATAGTTGTAATTTAAGACCATTCTAATGCTCCTTTCCGCCATGCATAAACTAAACCAATAATTAAAATAAATATAAAAACTAGAGCTTCAATAAAAGCAGATAAACCTAAGTAATTAAAACTCATAGCCCAAGGATAAAGAAAAACCGTCTCTATATCAAAAATAACAAAAACTAAAGCAAACATATAATAGCGAATTTGAAACTGGATCCAAGCATCACCCATTGGTTCGATACCTGATTCATAACTAGTAAGTTTTTCTGGGCCTTTACTACTAACAGGTGCTAAAATCTTAGAAATTGAAAAAGTTAATATAGGAATAAAACTAGCTATTAATAAAAAAATAAAAAAAGAATTGTATTTAGGTAATAAAAACATTAATATACTCCTATAAAATGAAAAAAAACAAATTTATTTTAAATATTAAAAATTTTTAATATATTTAATTTTTTTACATATATGCATATATATATATACAAATATACAAACTAAAAATAACTACATTAATTAATAAAAATAATAATAAATTAAAATATCTAGTAGTTAAAATATTTTAATAATTTAGGGCTATACGGATTCGAACCGTAGACAATCTCGGTAAAATAGTTAAAAAAATTTCTTTAATTTAATTGTAACTATTTCAGGAACCCAACATGCATTTTTTTTTTTGCATTGGGCTCTTTTATGAACTAATAATTAAAAATTTAGTTATTTTGCTATCCTTTTTTTACTAAAATAATAAGATAGCTCCGTGTGCTTAAAAAATCTTTTAAAGCAATCCCAAAGTTAAAAAAAAAATTGATGTTGACGTAGGTTTGCTTAATTTAGCACAGATTTACTTAAAATATATTTCTATTACTTACAAATTTTTAAACTTTATACACCCTAAAGCTTATTAAGTAAAAAAATAGAATATCTCGAGGTCCTCGTATTCTCCTCATTATGCTTAGCATTGAATAATTTTCAATTTTACCATATCAACTAAAAGATACAATTAAATTTATAATAAATTTATATTTAGTTTTTTGTCATGCTATTGTTCTTTTACATTTATTATAAAAGTAAGACAAAATGTTTCACGAAACAAAGATGATTGTGAATCGGATTATCCGATAAAATTTTTAAAAACATTGGCGCACGTGTAAACGAGGTGCTCTACCGCTGAGCTATAGCCCTTGTTATTACTTTTAAGTTGTTAAAAGATATTAACATAATTTCTTTTTTTTTGTCAAGACAAATAGAATAAAATAAATTTTGTATTATTTTCTATTTTAAAAAATGATATATTATTAAAAATATTGCTTATATATCAAAAAAGAGCTAAAATAGTGACAGCCTACTTAACTCAGTGGTTAGAGTATCGCTTTCATACGGCGAGAGTCATTGGTTCAAATCCAATAGTAGGTAAATATAAATATAAGCCCAATCGCATAGAAATTCTATGCGATTGGGCTTATATTTATATTTAAAAGTAATTTTTTTTTACGAAGTAGCTTCAATAGCTTCTAAACGTGCTTTTGCTCTTTTTAATGTTAAATTAGCTTCAATAACTTGTTTTCGACCTTCCGATTGAGATAATTTAGTTTGAGCTATTTGGAAAGCTTCTTGGGCTTCTTGCAAATTTATTTCATTAGCTTTTTCTGCTTCATTTACTAATATCGTCATTTTATTATTATCTATCATAGCAAAACCACCCATTAATGCCATAGTAGACCATTTTTCATTAAGTCGTATTTTTATAATACCTATATCTAAGGCTGTCAAAAGTGGCGCATGATTAGGTAATATACCAATTCGACCACTATTTGTAGATAAAATAATTTCTTGTACTTCAGAATTCCAAACAATTCGATTTGGAGCCATTACACGAAGATTTAGGGTCATTTTTTATTAATTCTCCACTTGTAAGGTTGCAGCTTTTGCAGTAGCTTCATCAATATTACCTACTAAATAAAAAGCTTGCTCAGGAAAACTATCTAATTCTCCAGAAAGAATCATTTGAAAACCCTTAATGGTTTCTATAAGACTAACATATTTACCTGGAGAACCTGTAAATACTTCTGCTACAAAAAAAGGTTGAGATAAAAAACGTTCAATTTTTCGTGCTCTTGCTACAGTCAATCTATCTTCTTCTGATAATTCATCAAGTCCAAGAATAGCTATAATATCTTGTAATTCTTTATAGCGTTGTAATGTTTGCTTAACTCCTTGAGCTGTTTCATAATGTTCTTCGCCTACAATCCAAGGTTGAAGCATAGTTGAAGTTGAATCTAAAGGATCTACTGCTGGATAAATGCCCTTCGCTGCTAATCCTCTTGATAATACAGTAGTTGCGTCTAAGTGTGCAAAAGTTGTAGCAGGAGCTGGGTCAGTTAAGTCATCTGCAGGTACATAAACTGCTTGAATTGAAGTAATAGATCCTTCTTTTGTCGAAGTTATTCTTTCTTGTAAAGTACCCATTTCTGTACTTAAAGTTGGCTGATAACCTACAGCGGATGGCATTCTACCTAATAAAGCAGAAACTTCGGAACCGGCTTGAACAAAACGAAAAATATTATCAATAAATAAAAGTACATCTTGTTTATTAACATCTCTAAAATATTCGGCCATTGTTAAAGCAGTTAATCCGACTCTCATACGAGCTCCAGGTGGCTCATTCATTTGACCATAAACTAAAGCTACTTTTGATTCCGAAATATTTTCTTCATTAATTACTTTTGACTCTTTCATTTCCATATAAAGATCATTTCCTTCACGAGTACGCTCTCCTACTCCACCAAATACAGATACACCACCATGCGCTTTAGCAATGTTATTAATTAATTCCATAATAAGTACGGTTTTTCCTACCCCAGCTCCTCCAAACAAACCAATTTTACCACCACGCCGATAAGGAGCTAAAAGGTCTACTACTTTAATTCCTGTTTCAAAAATTGATAATTTAGTATCTAATTGTGTAAAAGCAGGAGCAGATCTATGAATAGGAAAAGTTGTACTAGCATCTACCGGACCAAGATTATCTACAGGTTCTCCTAAAACGTTAAAAATACGCCCAAGAGTAGCTTCACCAACTGGAACACTTAAAGGAGCTCCTGTATCAATAACTTGCATTCCTCTCATTAAACCATCTGTAGCACTCATAGCAACCGCTCGAACCTTATTATTTCCTAGTAATTGTTGTACCTCACATGTAACATTAATTTCTTGACCCGCAGTATTTTGGCCTTTAACTATTAAAGAATTATAAATATTAGGCATTTTACCTGGAGAAAAAGTAACATCTAATACGGGGCCAATAATTTGAGTAATACGTCCTGTATTTTTAGCAATAAGTGTTGAAGTCCCAAAGTACGAGAATCTGTTTTCATAAAATTTAAAAGTAATAAAATTAGTTGCTGATTGTATTGAAAAATATTTAGTATCAACTCGATCATTTAATTATTAAGTAAAACAATGATCTTGGGATTATTACTTATACATATATATATATAAGTAAAATAAAAAAAATTAAAGTTGTAACAAGTAAACCTTTTTTTTACTATAGAATTAGTAGTAAACAATAAATCTATTTAAATAAAAATTTTTTTTTTACTTAAAAAAAATTAAGCAATAAATTTTTTTTATTTTTAATACTTTTTTAATTAAATTTTATTTTTCTTAATTAGTTTAACATTTGAAAGATTATTAGGTCAATACTTAAGAAAACAAAATTAATTTACTAAAAAATAATCTGAGTTGCATCAAATGTTAAAAATAATATACAATGATAGTGTTTTGTTATAGGAAAATAACTTTGTCTAAAAACAGACAAAATTAAATACTAAAAAAGTTTTTTTCGAAGACTAAAAAAAAGGACTTTTTTATCGAGTAGACCTCATCCTTGCAAGAATTATTAATTGAGTTGTAGGGAGGGACCTATGTCACCACAAACGGAGACTAAAGCAGGTGTTGGATTTAAAGCTGGTGTTAAAGATTACAGATTAACTTATTACACTCCAGATTATCAGACTAAAGAAACTGATATTTTAGCAGCATTTCGAATGACTCCTCAACCAGGAGTACCACCCGAAGAAGCAGGAGCTGCAGTAGCTGCCGAATCTTCTACTGGTACATGGACCACTGTTTGGACTGATGGACTTACTAGTCTTGATCGTTATAAAGGTCGATGCTATGATATTGAAGCAGTTCCTGGAGAAGAGAATCAATATATCGCTTATGTTGCTTACCCATTAGATTTATTTGAAGAAGGTTCTGTTACCAATTTATTTACTTCTATTGTTGGTAATGTTTTTGGATTCAAAGCTTTACGAGCTTTGCGTCTAGAAGATTTGCGTATTCCTCCAGCTTATTCCAAAACTTTCCAAGGCCCACCTCATGGTATTCAAGTTGAAAGAGATAAATTAAATAAATATGGACGTCCATTATTAGGATGCACTATTAAACCAAAATTGGGTTTATCTGCTAAAAACTATGGTAGAGCTGTGTATGAATGTCTTCGTGGTGGACTTGATTTCACAAAAGATGATGAAACGTAAATTCTCAACCATTTATGCGTTGGAGAGATCGTTTCTTATTTGTAGCGGAAGCTCTTTACAAATCTCAAGCTGAAACAGGTGAAATTAAAGGACATTATCTAAATGCTACCGCAGGTACTTGTGAAGAGATGTTAAAAAGAGCTGAATTTGCTAGAGAATTAGGCGCTCCTATTGTTATGCATGACTATTTAACAGGTGGTTTTACTGCAAATACTACTTTGGCTCATTATTGCCGTGATAATGGATTACTTCTTCATATTCACCGTGCAATGCATGCAGTTATTGACCGACAAAAAACCATGGTATGCATTTCCGTGTATTAGCTAAAGCATTACGTTTATCAGGTGGAGATCATATTCACGCAGGTACTGTAGTAGGTAAACTTGAAGGAGAACGTCAAGTAACTTTAGGATTTGTGGATTTACTGCGTGATGACTATATCGAAAAAGATAGAA
>JAPJYX010000224.1:0-13716 GCA_030503985.1 Himalopsyche tibetana
AGTTTTTCCCGAATCGGCATCTCTATGGTCGTCTAACTGTTGAAGATATTCCAGATATAGTAGATAGTCATTTTGTCAAAGGGAAACCACTCAAGCGATGCCGAATTTTTGGTTAGGTATTAATCGATTATGTCGATCGGCTACTGTCTAGACTTTAAGATCTCAAAGAAGTACGATTGATGTTAATCCATACTCAGAAACCAGTATAAACGGCAATGCGAAAGTTGGGTTTTCCAGATCGATTCTGTTTTTAGCCCACTCAAAACCCTCTGTGAAAAGGCGAAACTGCTTTTACACACAATTCCTGTAACAAACAAACTTAAGACTCCTCAGTTATAGAAACAGCTATGGATAGATCGATCGAACGACGTTTGACTGCGGTAGAAACCGCTATAACCGAATTAAAACAGCAAACTTCGCCAGAACCAAACAGAATTGAACAAATTAAAATTAATGATTTACGAACAGAAAGTTCTATTTTTCATAACTATTTGGCAGACAAGCAAGCATTAGAACTCTTAGATTCTGCCACCGCTGAAAAAATCAAACTTCAACTTCAACTACAGGAATCTCAATCTCAGCTCCAACAAACTAAATATCAACTCCGACAAGCTAAAATCGATTTAGAAGCAATCCAAAGCAGTAAATTCTGGAAACTTAGACAACAATGGTTTAAAATCCGAAAAATAATCGGTATCACAGATGATGCCCAAGAATTTTCAATCCAGACTATTGGCAGAAGTATTAGAAGTAAATTTGATATTCCCAAGAACATCTGTCTGGAAATAGAACAAGAACAATGGGATAAGAATATTCCGTTTATTAGCGTAATCGTACCCTGCTACAATTATGGGCAGTATTTAGAAGAAGCGATTGACTCCATCCTAAATCAAACTTTTACAAATTTAGAAATTATTGTTGTAGATGATGGATCGACAGATTCCCTGACATTAAACGTATTAGCAAAACTTGATAAACCGAAAACGAGAGTTGTTCAAACTACTAATCAAAAACTTCCTGCCGCTCGCAATAATGGAATCAAAGAGGCAAAGGGAAAGTATATATGTTGCCTAGATGCTGATGACATTATCAAGCCGACATACATAGAAAAATGTATCATTTTGATGGAACAGAGCAATTTAGATATTTGCTATTCTTGGATCCAAGAATTCGAGGATAGCAATTTTCTTTGGAAAACCAGGGACTTTATCTTAGCAGATCTACTTCACCAAAATTGCTGCGTCGTTAGTGCTGTCTTTAAAAGAACTGCATGGGAAGCCGCAGGTTATTTTAATGAAAAGATGATTCATGGTTATGAAGACTGGGATTTCTGGATTAAAATCGCCAAAAATGGTGGGAGAGGCGGGAAAATTAATGAGCCATTATTTTTGTACCGAAAGCATGGTAGATCGATGATTGATGATGCCAAAGATAAACACGATTTTTTGTGTGATATGCTTAGAAAAAATCATCCTGAATTGTATAAAAATAGGTATGAAATTCAAAAAATAGAAAACAATAATATTAGCTACAATGTTACCAATGCCTATGAAAATGTTGTTAAGTCTTTTTCTATTAATTTTGAACTATCGAATTCAAAGAGTGTTTTATTCCTTTTACCATACTTAGTCGTCGGTGGAGCCGAAAAGGTTGCATTAGAAGTTATTCGTGCTTGTAAAAAATCAAACTATCACATTAGTATTGTCACAACTGTTGAGTCATCAGAACAAATGGGTGACATGTCAAAGGAATTTGAAGAAGAAATAAAAGAATTATATCAACTGCCTAAATTATTTAATGATGAATCTAAATGGAAAGATTTTCTCTTCTATATAATAGAGTCTCGTTCAGTCGATCTTATATTTTTGGCTGGTTCAACTTATGGATATGAACTATTGCCTGAAATCAAGCGAAAATTTTCACATGTCAAAGTCGTCAATCCTATCTATCTGACTGAAGGACATAGTGATAATAATAAGAAATTTGCTCGCTATATTGACTTAACAATTTTAGAGAGCCATTACTTGAAATATACGATGAATTGGGTCGATCCAAAAAAACAAAAGATTATTCCAAATGGAATAGATCTCCAGGGCTTCAATCCTAGTCAGGAAAAAATGTTGTTGGACTCTCAAATAAATAATCGTAAGTTTATTATTTCTTTCATTGGTAGATTTGCTCAACAGAAACGTCCCGATCTATTTCTAAATATATTAATTAGATTGCAGCAATATGATAATTTAAACTTTGTGATGGCGGGCGATGGTGAGTTATATCCCGAAACAGTTAAATTGATCGAAAAATTTCAATTAGAGAAACGGGTATCTCTTCCTGGATTTGTTAATACTAAAGAATGTCTGAGCCAGACAGACTTGCTGATCTTACCTTCTGAATCAGAAGGAAGACCAAATATTGTCCTAGAAAGTCTATCGATGGGAGTACCTGTGATTGCTTCAGATGTTGGTGGACTACCAGAAATCATTGAAGATGGTTACAATGGCTTCTTGTGTCAGGCTGATAATGTTGATGATTTTGTCGATCGAATCAAACAAGTATTAAACGATCGAGAACTATATTTAAGTATGTGCAAAAATGCCAGAGAATATGCTGTTAACAATCTTGATATTAACATCATTCATCAAGAATACTTAAACACTTTTCAATCCCTATTGGAATCCACATAAGTAAGAATAAAAGCTTCAAATTTAAGCGATAAAGATCTCCATCATAAATCATGATTAATCATTTAAAATGCAGCTACCTGAAAAAATTGCTATCGTTCTAGCTACATATAATCCTAATTTAGAATATTTTCAAAAACAGATTCAATCAATTAAAGATCAGGATTTTACAAACTGGGCTTGTCATATCTTTGATGACTGCTCCAAATTAGAATCTCAAGCATCTATCCAATTAATGATTGCTGAAGATTCACGATTTATCTGCCATCTTCACGATCAAAATCTCAATCATTACTATAACTTTGAACGAGGATTAAAATCTGTCAGTGAAGATAAAACAAATACAGCAATAGCCTTAGCAGATCAGGATGATATCTGGTATCCACAAAAATTAAGTTCATTGATAGAACAGCTTCGGTCTCACCAAGCAATTTTAGTGCATTCAGATCTAGAAATGATCGATCATAATGATCGAACAATTAATCATTCTACCTGGGAATTTGAAGGACGTAATCCAGAAAAGTTATCGATTGACTTGCTATTGCTTAGGAATGTTGTAACTGGATGTTCCCTGCTATTTTGTAATTCTATCTTGCCAGATATTCTTCCATTTCCACCTCAAACTAAAATTAACTGGTACCACGATTGGTGGATAGCCTTGGTTTCAGCCCAAAAAGGAAAAATCATTCACATTCATCAACCTTTAGTTAAATATAGAGTCCATACTAATAATAGTGTAGGGGTGACAAAAAATATCGGTAGATTCGATCGAGAATTATTGGCATGGATTGGTAAAAAGTTTAAAGTTACTGGTAATAGTTATATCGCTCATAGAGACCTTAGTCAGTTATTTTACAACCGATTTCAATCAAAGTTAGATAGTACAAATTGGTCTAATCCATTTGACGATCAAAACATAGATTTTGGGATAAAAATATTTAAGCTATTATGTATGAATTTATCATCCCGATATAATTCAGAAGGAATAGCTGTGAAAATCTGGGTATTAAAAATTTTATTTGATATCAAAAAAGCCAGCAAAATATTTAATAAATAGCTGAAAAATATTATGAGCTTCACCAAATTAGTCTCGATTATTTTAGTAAACTATAACGGTTCAGATGTTTTGATCGACTGCCTGAATTCCATAACAAAATTTATTCCAGAAGATGATTGTGAAATTATTTTAGTTGATAATAATTCACATGATAATAGCATAGAACTTATTAGTTGCAAATTCTCTTCTATTAAATTGATTAAACTAGCTAATAATATTGGCTTTGGGGCAGGAAATAATGCTGGGATCAAAGTGGCTACAGGTGAATTCCTTTTCTTATTAAACACTGATACAATTTTAACTAGTAATGTCTTACCCCATCTGATCGAAATAATGACCACAAATCCAGCGGTAGGCATTATTGGTCCTAAATTACTTTTTCCAGATGGAAGCTTCCAAATTTCTTTTTCACCTGAAATTGGAATTAAAGGAGAATCCGAAGCCAGGAAGTTACATCAAGCTGCCGAACATAAGCTAAGTCAGATCGAGCAAAAATTTCAGAAGCTTAGAGAAGTGGATATCGTTGTTGGTGCAGCACTATTTATACGGACAGATTTATTTAATTCATTAGGTGGATTTGATGAAAATTTTTTCATGTATTTTGAAGAATCTGATTTGTGTCTAAGGGTAAGAAATGAAGGATATAAAATATTATATACTCCTCTCGTATCTCTGGTTCATCTTAGAGGGCACTCTGTTAAAAAAATATCGAATAAAATGGCGTTAGAATATAGATATAGCCAAATTTACTACTATCAAAAACACCGTCCATATTGGGAAATATTGATCTTAAAAATACATTTACTATTTAAATTTATTTATGAGTATGTTAAGACATTTAATCACTATAACTTAGAAATCATAAAATTAATTTTTACACATAAATAACTTTGTCTTTACTAATTAACCTTTCCTTCCTAATCAAGAAACCGACAGGTACCAGTATCTATGCACTCAATCTTTTACCTCATTTTCATGAACTCGAACCTACACTGCTCACATCGCAATCGCTACCCAAATATCACTGCTATCAGACTCCAACGAACCAAAGTTCAGAACAAGGTTCTAAAGGGCATTTTCGCAGACTAATATGGACGCAATTTCAGCTACCGGAAATATATAATCAATTAAAATCCTCATTACTATTTTCGCCGATTCCAGAAGCACCAATATTTACTAATTCTCGCTATATTGTTACCGTTCACGATCTGATCCCGCTCAGATTTCCCAATCGATTTTCGCCACTATACCAATACTTTAAATCCTATATGCCACATGTCCTAAATCAAGCAACTCACATTATCTGCAACTCAACAGCGACAGCAACAGAAATAATCGATCGTTTTCATATTTCTGCTGCAAAGTTAACACCAATTCCCCTTGCTGTTGACACTAAATACTTCTTTGCTAATGATGAATCCGAAATAGTCGATCCTCCTTACTTTTTGTATCTAGGAAGACACGATCCTTACAAGAATATAGCGAGGGTTATTACAGCCTTTTCGCAGCTAGCAAACTGTTGCTACGAGTTATGGTTAGGTGGATCTAGCGATAGTCGATATACGCCAAAATTACATACTCAAGTAGCCGAACTTGACTTAAAAGGACGAGTAAAATTCTTGGAATATATTCCCGACTCCGATTTGCCAAAAGTGATCAGACAGGCTAGAGCGTTAGTTTTTCCCAGCTTGTGGGAGGGCTTTGGCTTCCCTGTACTAGAAGCGATGGCTTGCGGTACGCCAGTGATTACTTCTAATCTGTCAGCATTGATAGAAGTCACTGAAGGTGCAGCGATGTTAGTAGATCCCTATCAAGTTCAAGAGATTGCATCAGCAATGTTAGAGTTAAGCAAAGATGAAGATCTTCACCGACAATTACGACAGGCGGGACTACAACGTGCAAGCCAATTTGATTGGTCAAAAACTGCTAGAGCCACAATTAGTGTCCTTGGGCAATATTTATAGTATGATAGCCGGCTAGATTCGATCGAAAGACTTATTCAGCAAGCCGTAATTAAATAGCCAACGCATTTATATTGATATGATTAGATCGATCACGACTCACTCTAGATTATCTGCTATTCACCGTTATTGGGAATTAGTATCTGTTTTGGCTGGACGTGAAATTAAAGTTCGTTATCGCGGGTCATTTTTAGGTGTATATTGGTCACTGTTCAATCCATTAATTATGACTGCGCTGTACGCGCTCATTTTTGGTGCTGCGTTCCAAAAATATTATCATGATTCGCTCTGGGAATATATATTAGCTGCATTTACTGGTTTAACCGTAATTCACTTCTATAATGGCTCGACATCTCAGGCATTAGCTAGTATTGTTAGCAATGCTTCTTTATTGAATAAAGTTAAATTACCAGTCAGCGTTTTTCCTGTCTCGATTATTACGGCAAACACCTTTCAACTATCAATTGGGATATTACCATTACTAATAATAGTTACATTTATCTTGTCACCCAATTTGTCAGGTCTACTCAATATCATTGCAATCCCATTGCCATTACTGGCATTAGTTTTAATATCTATGGGAATTGGATTTTTAACTAGTTGTCTTTATGTATTTTTCCGAGATCTACCGTTTTTTTATGAGTTGGTACAGTTTGTATTGATGCTGAGTAGTCCGATCTTTTATCCCGCTGCAATTGTAGATCCCAGAGTTCTCCCATTATTACAAATAAATCCACTATACCCGGTGATTGAGAGTTTAAGGCAGATAGTTTTGTCAGGAAATCCACCCGATCTCTTTTTAGTTAGTAAAGCATGGTTGAGTGGCATCATTATTCTCGCAGTTGGTTGGATTTGCTTTAATTGGCTCCGACCAAAGTTTATGGATCTTTTATAGATAAGTAGGAAGGCTCAATTAAATATAAAACCTTCGTAGGTTGGGTTGAGGCACGAAACCCAACAGCACCAACGATGTATTGCCAAAATAGCATTTTATATTTAATTAGCCCTAGCTACTTATATTAAAAATTCTTGTTTACTATATCATCAAATAATCCTAAAATTATTCAATATATATACATGGAAATTATTAGTTTCGATCGCGTTTCATTGTGGCGACGTACTCAGGAAGAGTTTTCCTATGATATCAAGCAGACTATATTCTCAATTGTGTCGGGAAAATATCGGGTACCAGCTAAAAAGCTAATAATTGATGATATTAATCTAGTTGTTAATTCTGGAGAAAAAATAGGAATTATCGGCGGAAATGGAGCGGGGAAATCAACTTTGCTTAAGTTAGTTTCTGGTATTCTGGAACCAACTGTTGGCAAGGTACGAGTCAAAGGAAATATTGCACCACTAATCGAGCTAGGAGCTGGTTTTGATGAAAATATTTCTGTCCGTGATAATATTATTATGTATGGTGTTTTAATCGGATTTTCTCGGCGAGAAATGCAAGAACGTACACCAATGATTTTAGATTTTGCAGAATTGAATGATTATGCTTTAGTCCCAGTCAAAGGCTTATCTTCAGGAATGGTTGCGCGGTTAGGCTTTGCAATTGCGACTGATGTTCAGCCAGATATTTTGATTCTTGATGAAGTTTTATCTGTCGGCGATCAAAGTTTTAAAAATAAATGTCAGCATCGAATTGACAAATTTCTTAATGGTGATACCACTGTTTTAGTTGTTTCCCACGATCTGGATTTTATTCGCACTGCTTGTGACAAAGCAATTTGGATCGAGCGCGGGCGGATCGAATTTATTGGCAGTGGTACAGAAACAGTCAATCGATATCTTAATACAGTCAAAGCCTAATCTATGATTAAGCCGACTATCGTTGATAGTTGATTTAACTGTATCAACTAACTAGGATCCCTTGACGACATGACTTTTGTATGGCTTCCGCTCTGGTTTTGGCTCAAACACGATCGGACAAGCCCAATCGACATCCCACCATTTGCAATGCTGGATGATGTCGTTGGGATCTGCGATTAACCCCAGCAGATCTTCTCTAACTGTGTCTAAAAATGTACCAGTTGAGACATCCATGAAAACGGTATTTAACAACTTAAAATGTTGTTTGATCTTAATCTTATCACCACTGGCAGTGTGATAGACCCTACTTTCAAAGAATTTGTTTACTCTACCACCTTCTCTCGACCATTGGCTCGTGCTACCTGATTTGACCCATTGGACGGTACCATTGGCAAAATAAACTATTACTAACTTAGGATCTTCTACTTTTTTCTCGTTCATGGGAATTGTATATAGTAAGAAATTGTGTTTAAAGATCGCTTAACCAGTGCAGTTACGACGATGCGACAACGCAATCACTAACGGGATGCTGCACCGTGGACATTTCGGCAACGACAGTTCGCAACCTACAACACTATATTATATCCTGTTATCCCCAGTTGAAAAAGTCAATTACAACAACAACTATAAATTTCGGGCGCAGTTGAGTTGCTAGTACTATTCTGGAAAGGGGGGAGAGGAGATGGGAGATGGTGGAGGAACTTGGGCTGCCTAGTGCTGGATTTTCGATCGCAAAATTGCCTATACTAGACTGGCTCTCGATCGATAATTTTGTGTTAGCAGCTCTCCTGTATGGACGCGAAGATCTCCGCCTCGAAACCCTAGATACTCCTGCGCCTGCGCCTGGGGAAGTCGTTGTCGAGGTATCCGTCGCGACTACCTGCGGCACAGATCTCAAAGTATGGCGGCGCGGTGGACATGCGAAGATGTTGAAATTACCCACGATCTTCGGGCATGAGGCGGCGGGGAAAATTGTTGCCCTCGGTGCGGGTGTGAAGGATTGGCAAATCGGAGAACGAGTGGTAGCAAATAATTCGGCACCATGCATGAATTGCTTCTTTTGTCAACGTCAGGAATATTCGCTCTGTCCCAATTTAACTTGGAATAACGGTACCTTTGCCCAGTATCTCAGAATTCCGGCACCGATCGTCGATCGCAATCTGCTGCATATTCCTGACGATCTCGATTCGGAGCTAGCCTCAATGACAGAACCATTGGCGTGCGTTTTGCATGGAGTAGCGCGGAGTGGATTTACCCCTGATTCTAGAGTAGTGGTAATTGGTGACGGGGCGATCGGCTTGATGTTTGTGGCGGTGATGGCGAGTCAATGTCAATCGGTGTGGTTATTTGGCGGGAATGATTCGCGGTTGGCGGTGGGTGAACAATTAGGCGCGACGCGAACGTGGAATTATCATCAGGCGGATATTCCCACCACGGTGAAAGATTTAACCCAGGGTTGGGGTGCGGATATCGTCATCGAAGCGACAGGAGTACCGAGTGTCTGGGAAACAGCGATCGCCTGTGGTCGTCCAGGTGCGACAATTAATCTATTCGGTGGTTGTCCGAAAGATACGACGATTAGCGTGAACACCGACAGGTTGCACTATGGCGAACTCACTCTCAAAGGTGTCTTCCATAATACTCCCCAGTACGTCAAAAATGCCCTGGAACTGCTGGCGAGTCGGAAAATACCCTTTGAGCTATTGATTAGCGATCGTCGTCCTCTACGGGATTTAGGCCAGACTTTCGAGGACATGAAAAATCGTCAGGTAATTAAGGTGGCGATAATCCCAAATTAGTAATTTGTGGGGACAGAAACCCGACTTTTTCAAAAAGTCGGGTTTCTTGCTTGCAGTAATGGAGATCGCCCATCTGATATACAATTGGAATCGCGATCGACAATCGATCGACTCCCATTGCGCAGAAAGATAGTGAAGATCGGTATTGTTGGTATTGGCTTAATTGGTGCGTCGCTGGGATGGGATTTTCGCCAGATGGGACATCAGGTAATTGGTGTCAGCCGTCAGCAAAGTACCTGTGAAATTGCCGAGCGAGAGGGAATTTGCGACAGGGCTAGTTGCAATTTATCTGACCTAAAAGATACCGAAATTATTTTAATCTGTACGCCAATTGGGGCAATTATTCCAACGATCGAGCTATTAACACCCCATCTCGATCCTCATACTATCATCACAGATGCTGGTTCGGTCAAAGGGGCGATTGTCGATCGAGCCACAGCATTATGGGCAAATTTTGTCGGCGGACATCCAATGGCGGGAAACTCGGAGAGTGGAATAGCTGCTTTTGAGAAGGGGTTATTTGCCCATCGACCTTATGTTCTCACACCTACGGCTCAAACTGCGCCTGTAGCTCTAGAAAAGGTGGCTGAGTTAGTGCGATCGCTCAATTGTATTCTTCATTATGCCACACCCGAACAGCACGATCGAGCGGTAGCCTGGATTTCTCATTTACCGATGATGGTGAGCGCGAGTTTAATTGATGCTTGTTTGCATGAAACCGATCCGACGATTCTCGATTTTGCCAAAAAGTTCGCTAGTACGGGATTTAAAGATACCAGTCGTGTCGGCGGTGGCAATCCTGAAATGGGCATGATGATGGCAGAGTACAATCATCATGCCATATTAAGTGCGTTATATCAATATCGCGATAGCTTGGATGGGATAATTGATTCGATCGAATCCAAACAATGGACGGGAATTAAAGACTTATTATCGAACAATCAAGCTATCCGTCCTGATTTTTTAAACAGCGAATGCGAGCGGGGGGAAATCGATCGTGATGGTTGACGAGAACGATCTTCAACGGCAATGTCGATAATTAACCCAAGTCGCTACCTATAAATCCAGCGGTTTAAACCGTTGCACGCACAAGCAAAGTCCGCCTACTCACATCTTGCACAAATGCATAGATATTATTACTGCTATAACCCGTGGGTACCCATAAAGGGCACCCCTACAGGTAACTTGTAGGGGTGCCCTTTATGGGTACCCTAAAATCTACGCTAATTACTAAATTGCTTGTTCTAATCTTCATAATGATAACGAGCTTGCAGAAACACAATTCGATTGTCTTCTACTTGATAGACCAGTCGATGCTCTAAGTCAATCCGCCGCGACCAAGTATTTGCCGCAATATACTTCAATGGCTCTGGCTTACCGATCCCAGCGAACGGCTCGCCGTCTAGGATATCAGCCACTAAATCCATAATTCGATCGCCTTTCTTCGGTTCGTATCGATACCACCAGCGCAAATCTATTTTGAATTCTGGACTAAAAACAGGCACGAGTAAAATTATCTCTGGCTGGATTGCTTCATCATCACCCCTAGCTGATTTCTGCTTACGCTTACGATTCAATCTCCAACTCCTGTCTCAATTGCTCCAAGCTTTGGGGAATAGCTGCATCGGATTTTGCCCACTCCATCGCACTAAATAATCGTTTGGCATTAGCGGGAGAGCGCAGGAGATAGACTGATTCTAAGAGGCTAGATAACTCATCAGCGGCGATAAGTGCGACATCTGCTTTGTGGCGGCGAGTAATTTTGACGATCTCACGATTCTCGCTGACGGAATCAAGGATAGTCGCTAGGTTTGCGCGTACCTGAGAATAGGTGATTTCTTGATTAATCACTATTTGAATTTATTAATTGTACAGTATAATTGTACGCTTAACAGAATACCATTGTCAATATCGCGATCGATTGGATAGTATGATTGGATCGATCGAATCAGCACAATGGCTGAAAATTCAGAATTTATTAGCAGCTAATCGATCGATTCGTCCTGATTTTTTCAATGCTCAAGATGATTAAAACACCCATAGATCCGTAGGGGCGGGTTTATGCTAGAAATCATCGCAACTCATTGACAATTATCGAACGAACCCGCCCAACCCCACTAGAAAATTAGGGCAGATCGATCGAGATGTTAACTTTAATACAATTATTGCAATCTCAAAGATCTATAGTAATGCTAAATCGCCGTTAAGTCCTGAGGCTAGTCTGAATGCACTTGTTGGTAAGATCAACTTCACATCAGCGGAATCAAATCATCATTAAATAGTAGATCAAAAGGAAAGACCATTCAAATCGAATGGTCTTTTTTTAAAGCCCATAAAAATCCTCATTTAGAATTTGATCGATCGAGAAGGGAGATTCGATCGGATAATCATTATCCACAGGTATTCTTACGCCAAACTTCGCTAAAATTCCTTCTTTAATTGCTAGCTTGCGACTACCTGGATACGCCTTTTCTACCGTCTCTATTAATATACTCTTGAGCGAAGGTGTATCCGCCAAATTATCCAAGACTCTTTGCCGATGCTCGAGTACCGAAGTATACCAGCTTCCTTTCATCGTATCGGGGGCATCATTCTGTACTCTTAATTTGAGTAAATGAGCTAACAAGATTGTCAGATTACTTTTAAGAGCATTTTTTTCGGCTCTACCCAAATCAACTAACTCCTCAATCAAATGTTCGACATCCAACGATCCAAATTCACGATTCTTTAACTGATCGATCGTTTGTTCAATCCATAGCTGTAGATCTCGATCGTATAATGTGTTAGTCATCATATTTAACCTCGATGCTTCAATGCGATAAGTTCTGAAAAAAGACCGTTCAAATCGAACGGTCTTTTCTATCAACAAGTCAAATGTTATTTGATAAATAACATCTCTTGATAAGTAGGTAATGGCCACATATCGTCGGCGATTTCACCTTCTAGTCCATCTGCATACTTGCGGGTTTCATCCATTAATGGGCGAACAGTTGCAACTAAATATTGCATATGTGCTTCCATTGTATCGAAATGATCGCTTTCTAATGCAGCAGCTAATTTACTGACACAATCCATCATCGATTTTGTCAATGTTGCGACAGCTTGAACGCTTTCATTATCGAAATCAACGCCGATTTCTTTGAGTCCGGCGATGGTAGTTGCGAGATCAGTGAGATAACGTGTTGCAGCAGGATAAATCATGGTTTTAGCAATGCTAATCACCAGTTTAGCTTCAACTTCGATCGACTTAATATACTGTTCTGCGTAGGTTTCATAGCGACTGGCTAATTCTACGGGGGAGAGGATTCCCATGCCGCTGAAGAGGCTGACAATTGCTTCTTCATTTAATACTGGGAGAGCATCGGCTGTCGTCCGCAGGTTGCGTAAACCGCGTTCTTCTACCGCCATTTTGTGCCATTCTTCGGAGTAACCATTGCCATTGAATACCACTGCACCGTGGTTGTCGATGACTTCTTTGAGGATGGTTTGAATCGCTTTATTTAGTTCGGTACCTTTGGCAATCTCCGCTTCTAATTTGTCAGCCATCCAGACTAGGGAGTCTGCTAGAATTGTATTCATCGCAACTAATGGCCCAGCTACCGATTGACCCGAACCTACGGCGCGGAATTCAAAGCGGTTGCCAGTAAAAGCGAAGGGAGAAGTACGGTTGCGATCTCCTGCATCTTTTGGCAAAATTGGCAAGGTATCGACACCAATATTCATACTGCCTTTAGCAGTCGAACCTGTGAGCGCACCTGCTTTGATTTGCTCGAACACGTCTTGGAGCTGAGAACCCAGATACATCGAAATGATCGCTGGTGGAGCTTCATTTGCACCTAAGCGGTGGTCGTTGCTAGCTGTGGCGATGACAGCGCGGAGCAGTGGGCCGTATTTATGAACGCCACGAATAATCGCACTACAGAACACTAAGAACTGAGTGTTGGAGTGAGGATTATCACCTGGATCTAATAAGTTTCCTTGAGTAGAGTTGCCAACCGACCAGTTAACGTGCTTACCAGAACCATTAATTCCCGCGAATGGCTTTTCATGGAGCAAGCACATAAAGCCATGCTTCTTCGCAGTGGTGCGAAGGGTAGTCATGATTAGGTGTTGGTGGTCAGTAGCGACGTTTGCAGCCTCATAGTAGGGGGCAATTTCAAACTGACCTGGTGCAACCTCATTGTGACGGGTTTTAGCGGGGATACCGAGTCTGTAGAGCTTCTCCTCGACATCTTGCATATACACCTGAACGCGCTCTGGAATCGCCCCAAAGTAATGATCGTCAAATTGTTGACCTTTGGCTGGAGCTTTCCCAAATAGGGTTCTTCCTGCTAATAATAAGTCAGGACGACTAGCCGCAAAGTTCGCATCTACCAAGAAGTATTCTTGTTCTGCACCACAAC
>JAPJYX010000225.1:0-22672 GCA_030503985.1 Himalopsyche tibetana
GGACTGACTATACTACAATAAAGCAATTTTATTTTAGCCTAGGCTTAATAGACTCAAAGTCAAACTTGCCATCTGGCAAGACTGGAACATCTATTATTTGACGGTCAAAGGTTATGATTGCTACTTTTTGGATTTTGGTTAATGGGAGTGTTTTGTCACTAAAACCATCGTCAAAAAAAACTGCTATAAATTTTGCATTTGGATACATCGGGTCAAAAAGCATAGTTTGCACTTCGGTCAGCCTATCATCAAAAACAAGCCCAGGCGTTACCAAATCAACACGTATTTTTCCTGTTAAGTATTGAGCGCCGATCATATTTTTAAAAATCATATTATAATCATCAATCAACGAACCTTTTGTGATACCAGAATTCCTCTTCCTCCCATCGTCTATGCTATCAAAATAGTAATCCTCCTTAGTATAACTATCCTCTTTACTGTTTATTTTACCTATAACATAGTCATTTGATTTTGTTCTGGACAAATCTTCTTTTTTAACTATTGCCTTAACATCTTGATATTTCTTACTTTCATTCCTATAAGTAAAAGCTTGAACATCATCAGCATTACTGATTGTAAGATTAAGAAATGGATAATTGCGGGTGTATTTGGTTACAAAACCTCCAAGCTTTCCTCCTGTTGTCTCAATAAGATATGTATACACAGGGCTATTAAATTTAGTCCATAAATTACCCTCTTCTAAAAGCACATTAGATGTAGTTTTAAAATCAAGTGTAAAATATGAATTACCCCTATTAGCAACTTTGAATAGCTCAGTCTTTGCTATTCCATTCTGGAAATACATATGATAAGATGGTGTCAGCACTATGATTAAAATGATGGTAATCTTTAATCCTTTAAGTAGTTTTGCTTTGTTTGGTTTTATTTTCATAATATTTAAAGTTTGATAAATTGTAATTGTAATTTTATACCACCCACGCTTGTTATTGCTGTTAGCCCCCTCATATCACTCTCTCCAACCCCATCAATAACAGCATTGTCTGTACTTTTACGACCTTGCTCTCTTAGCCACTCTTTACTGTGTTGAGCTGATATGACCTCTTCGATGTTCAGCACTCTCTGGGTTTTTGAAGCTTCATCATATATCTGAAAGTCTTTGATTAGATTTTTGAACAGCCTATGCACGTATTTATGCTCATTTCCTAAATCCTTAAAATAGTTAATCTGGTGAAAATCCATTTCGTATGATTCGTGAGCTGTTGAAGCATAAGCTCTATTGCCTGCAAAAGAAAACTTACCATAGAATGCTTTGGAGTATTGAGAGTATTGATTAAAGTCTGTGCGTTCTTGCCTATTATTAACTTTGTACTTAGTTATACCCTGATCTTCATACCACTGATTGTCTTTATCGTCTCCAAAGGGAATTTTTGTATTAAAAACACCATCAATCGTATACAAAACACCAGACAAATCAGACTTAACCGTGTTGTTTTCTGATGGAGGATCTAATGCAATTAAAATTTTAGCCTGACTAGTCATACAGTGTGAGATTTCGTTAGACATGATACTGCCCAACGAATGGCCTACCACTCTCATATCATCGCCATTAGTAAAACCCCATTCCTGAAGCCTTGTAGCTACGCTTCTTGCAATAGGCTCTATCCATGTAGCAGCCCTTCTAACACCTTCTGGCTTATTAATACCAATCAATGCACCACAGTCATTAAAACTAGCTTCAGACCAGTCTAAAGTGATCACAATATCTTTTGGGTATATTGCTTTAAGCTCCTTTGCTATAGGCTTAAACGAATTAGCAGTATCGCACCAGCCATGACTTATTATCCAGACTTTTGGCTTGGTGGATTTGTTGTATGTTTTTGAGTAATCTGCCCTGTCTGATGAATCTATAAATTCTAAATTGACTTTGCGAATATCTTTCCTAAACCCCGCTTCTGAGTTGTAGTTGTTGGTTTTTTCTTTTGTTATTCCTCCACTATCACTATTATCATCACTAACTAAAATATCAGCTTCAATTGAACCATTGGAAAATTGCGACTGTATAAAAGTTAATCCAATATTTACTAAGTTACTCGCTCGACTTTCATTCAAATACCCACCTCTTAGTATTGGTATAAGATTTTGGTTAACTATTTTTGAATGAATATCTTCGTATTTGAATGTTATTTGCTTGTTAGCATCTTTTAAAGAGTTAATACTAAATTCACCATATATCCTTGACTTAGCATATATCTCATTTGATTTTGTAACTTTGGACTGGTCTAGGGAAGGGTTATCCAAATTCATAAATTCTTTTTTTCTTTCTTCTAAGTTAATAACTTTATTATAAGCGGTTTCTGCTGACACTCCTACCCAAAAATCTGTAATATCTTCATCTTTTAATTGTATACTGTTTTTATACACAAAATTATGTATATGCTCAACACCCTGAGAGATGTCATGTTGAGAAAATATAGTATCTTTGACGGTGGGCAATCTAAGATTAAAACCAAATATATCCAGGGAATTGCATTGATCTGTATATACATTGACTTTTAACGGAAAACCTTTGTGTATACTTTGTACTTTTAGTGTATAGGTGTTGATGTCATCTGGGTTGTCTTTAATATCTTGAGCCAACTCCTTCAGCACAGGCGCAGGTACAACACTTGATGTCAGTTCGCTTACACCATCACAGTGGACTGTATAGGTTAGCGTCGCATACTGATCATGAAAGGGATTGGCCTTGTCTTCTTCAATTTTTTTTGCTTTTGACTCCTCTTCTTTCTTGAAAACTGGATCGTTCAACGCTCTGACTGTATTGGAGTTAAGCAATCTCTTAGGAACCATAGACTTAGTATAATTTGGTTCCCTGGATATTATCCTATCTCTGTATCTGCATGACAATTTATTCCAACAAATACTCTCTATCGTCTCTGCAAGATTAGTTAAGTTATTAGTAGAGGAATGTAACTGGAAAGAAGTTACTGTATCGGTGAATACTGCACTATCATTAATAATTACTGGCTTATAGTTAACAACATTATTCAAATATTTACCCTCAGAGCCAGAGAGATCAAACTCAGTACCATCAGAAATATTAGGATTAATAATTGAGTTATTATTTGTGTTCAAACCATAAATACTCTGTGAGTTATCAAAACACCTTCCCATACCATTTTTGAACTCCTCTACTTGTTGAGGATCGATTCGTGTAGTTAGATTAACTTCTCCCAGTTTTGATAAATTAGCTGTGTCTGATTGCGTTATCATGTTTTCTAGCAATGTCTTTTCTGCAGTAGTCCTAGCTGGAAGAATATTACCCTGTATAGTAAGGCGTATTGGGTATTGATTCTTATCTAGCTTAGGAATATACTCATTGAGCTTGGTGTCGTACACTTTTGCTGCTGTGAATAAGTCTTTGGTAGATGGATTAGCACTGTTAGTTATGTTATTTTCTTGACCTGACTTACCATTATATACCTCAGAAAACTGATTCATAATTTTAGAGTCTTTAACCGTCTCTAGTAAAACACTAGTACCTTTTGGGGTATCTACATAGCCATCAGTTATATCTTTAGCAGTTAAGTCTTGCGAATTACAAACCCTTTGAGGCGAAGAGTTAATATCACTTTGTTTAACAGTCAAAACTAAGGATTGTAAATTATCTCTCTTAAGTCTGATTGTTATTTCTCCTGATAAGTCTTTTGATGAAGCATTAGTCAAGTCTTTATAGGTCTTGATCTCTTCAGGTGTTGCCTTATGCAGCGTATCAATAACTTCAAGACTAGAGTCATAGCAAAATGATATGTTAGGAGCTAAATCATTATGGAATTGCTGTTTTGAATTATTGCATTGCGCGCTTGGCGTGCTTGTGCTTTGCCAAAACTGTGCATTTGATTGAACTGGGATTAACTGAGCAACAAAGAGCGTAGCAGTAAAGACAGTAAAAACAGTAAAAAAGAGAGTAGAATGAGAAAAACGATTTGGTGTAGAAGGCATGATAGAAAAAGTATGATAGAAGGTATTATGAGCTAATGTTTAGTTTGGGATATAAATTGATGTTTACTGCGATCTTGGTTAATGTCAAGATATTGCTTTGGATACAAAAATTTGGGCACAAAAAACTTCCCCAACTTAAAGCTGAGGAATTTGGTCTGACTTGCTGTAACTTATTTACAACTTGTTTCTATTTTCCATCGGAGAAGATAGCAACAGGGGCATTAATTAAGCTAGTCAGATCTTGAACGGTACGGAACTTAGTGAGCATACTTACTCGTCTACCTTGGTCATGGGCGATCTGCTTAGTATAAGAAATATGATTTCCAGCAGCCACTTGACCCATGCCGCAATCAGGCATAAACTCACAAAAATCTCTTCTCACAACAAGGTTGGTTGTATACATAGACATTCTTGAAGCAAAAATCTTGAGACTTTCATCACCAAATTGAGCAAACCCACCTTCATTAAGATCACTATCATCAACTTTAATTGATTTGAGATAATCAACCACTTGTGGTCTTGTGTAATCTTTTATAGTAAAGTAAGTAATACTGAACAGATTGACTTTTTGACCAACTGGCACGCCAATCCCTTGTTGGGTAATTACGTCCAAGGCATTCATCAAGAACTGGGCTGACACCTCTTGATGCCATAGTCCATTGTTTTTAAGTCCTTGCATAATCTGCGCATTGTAATGCCTGGTAACCTCAAGGTGAAGTCCAGATTTTACAATTGCAAGCTTTACTTCTGTTTTGTAATCACCATTTGATAGTTTTGGATCGGAGTAACCTGCAATAATTTGGCGAGCTTGCTCATGAACAGCTGATTCTTGACCAGAATGAGCTCCAATATTTAACCGAGGCTTAGCTGGATCTGTGTGAGCACCTACAGAAGGGCTAAAAGCAACAACGCGCCCTGTGAACCGCGCCTGACCCTCAGCTGAAGATAGTGCGATAAGATTATGCACATTTACTTCATACCCATCTTTGAACAACATTGAAGGTATGATGTATGCCATATCCTTAGAATTAGACCTGTTATAGACTAATCTGGGATCATTAGCTGCTTCATGACCCTTGTCAGTAAGCTTGAGCATATAAATATGTTCATTACCTTTATCAACCTTGATCAATGATTTTGAAGAAGAAGGGTCAAAACCCCAATCAGCGTCGGTAGCAACTTTATAGTTACGCACACGATCTGGCTGAATGGATTTGACAGTAATTAGCTGATCTGGGTGTTTAGGAGTTACAGGACTCTGGATTCCTCCATTGTCTAGCGGTAAAAGACCTAACTCTTGATTACGCTTATTACCTTCAATTTTCATTCTTTCATTTTCTTGCTTGATGTAATTAGCCTGTGGAGCCTTGAGATCTACAGTTCTGATGGCAACTTTGCCATCAAAAAAACCTGCATAAAGCTCTGGAGTCATTGCAATTTTACTTGCATTAGCAGACAAATTAGCTGAGCTAGGAAATGAAGAATCAATCGCTGGAGTTGTCTTGTTGTCAGCGGTTATGTTTGTAGTACTTTCGCTAGTGGATCCTTTATAATCAGGATTAGGCACAAAAGTTACAACAGTTGTAGCTGAGCTGCAAGAGGTAAGCAAGGCCAGAGTAGACAAGAACGCAAACTTAGTCTTTGGACTACTAGTTTTTGAACTATTTGAACCAGTAAAGTTAAGGAGAGTAGTGATACGTTTCATTTGTTTTGTATTAGTGTTTTGCACTAAAATATAGGAAACATTATATTATTAGCACATTAAATGTAATATGTCAAAAAAATACCTCTTGAATGAAAAACAACTCATTAACAACAATGTCAAAGTGTCGTTTTAGCAAATAAAAAACCTTCACTTTTAAGTTTATCAAAAAATACCCCAAGCTATCAAAAGCTAAGGGTTTTGGGTTTTTCTGAATTGGGCTTGTGCTATAGTTATTTTCTGAAAATAACCACGCGATCACTGGAGCCAATGCGATTATTCCAGTCTGAAATTGACATAGCTTGCAGTGGTTGCGAACCGTCTATTTGGGCAATTTTGATTTTGTTTCCTGCTTTATCAGGTACGATATCAAGGACCATCACAACATGAAAATTAGCCACACCGCCTTTGATTTTATGACCTGTAGTAGATCGCCAGATTAGCTTGGATTCTGCTTTTTCAAGGGTTTTATCTTGAGCATCTAAGTTCAACTCTAGCTTATTGATATACTCTTGGATTTGAGCAGGAGCTAGATTACCAGCCATTAAACTATTGATCATGCTGATTGCTCCGTTCATGATTTTTTGATTGTCATTGCTAGAATTATCACTTTTATTATCAATATTATGCTGAGGGAAGAGAGATTTGATCGCCTCAGTCAAAATGCTAGGATCAAGCTCTTGAGAGTTTTTGATATTACTCAGTTTCATATCAGCCAACAGCTCTTTAAGCGCCGCAACAGTGAAAACTTTTGAATCATAAGAGTTTTGCTCTTCCCAAGAATTGAATCCTGTACGAAGACTATTAATATAAATCATATCACCAATCCGAGCAAGGCTCTTGGCTTTTGAAGCAATGAAAAAATTGTTACTAATTGGACTAATTGGCTTATATCCGATTTGGTAAAAATTAGGAAAATGCAGGCTAAAAACATCAGTCATAGAATTTGTAAGATTGGTGTACTTAGCAATGCTTGCCTGGCGAGTGTACAAAAAATCGCTTTTAAGCCCAGCATAAATGTTAGAAGATTCTAGACTACCAATTGCAATAACAGTCCTGATACAATCAAATATATCAGTTTTAATTTTTTTGCCTTGAACATCTTTCACTTGCATAGACCAAAACCCTGTTTTACTATCCAAAACTTCTTTTGGCTTATCTGCGTTAGTTGGAAGAACTGGATAGACTCCAAGCATTTTGGACAAAAACAAAATTTGATTAGTGTTATACTTAGTCCAGAATTTATCAGACAGTTTTAAATAGGTTTGAAGCCCTTTATGATCGCTACCTAAACATTGTATTAGATAATTTTTTTTGTCTTGAATATTGGCTTGAGATTGACTGATTGAGCCTTTGCAAGTAACATCACTCAAAAACTTACTATAGTGAACGACAGAAGATTGCTCATCTTTGCTCATAGTATCAGCTTTTGGTACTACCAGAGTTGAACTCAAAGCACTTGTAGCATTACCTGTACAAGCAACTGCTATAGCTAACGATGCGGTTGCTTGAGCGGTGAATTGAAAAAACTTGCTGAAACTTTTGTGAATTTGATTTAGCATGATGTTTTTTTACTCAGAACAAGCTGAGCGTGATTATTGGGATAAAACTGATATAGTATTGAGATAGTAAATTAGTAAATGAATTTAAAGCTCACTACTAAAAAGAGAGTAGCATAAATAAATGATTTTGGCAAATGAATTAAACATCTCTTATTATAGACACCTCTCAAATATGCTTCTCTACCTCTAGCAAGTCTTTGATATATTGCGATTCTACAGTCATAACTTCATTCATAACCAGTGGCTTAGCGTTGGTCTTGAGGTATTCATTCATACTGGTAGCCGCCTCTTCCAACTGACTATGCATATTAAACTCACCTAATAACTTGAAGTACTCCAAATCTAAATACGCCCCATTATTAGTCTTAGCTGCAAGCTTAAGCATTATGTTATAGAAAAGCAAAGATCTTTCTAATGTAGCTGTTCCGAATCCAAAGTTAGCAATTTCTTCCGTTGCTACCGATTCAATCTCTGGGAAATTAAGCAGCATATTGAGCTTAGGTGAAAACTGTGCAGTGGTGTATTTTTTGATAATTTCGTTAAGCTTTATAATATTATCTGGAGTATTATCTTTTAATTTATAGCTAAACCCAACCTCAACCATACATTCTATTAATTACTAAATTTAAATTTGTATCAAACAAATCTTTAGTCGTTTGCATTGTTCTTAAGTTTTTCTTTAATGCAGACCATAGATGTTCAATTGGATTAAAGTCTGGTGAGTATGGAGGTAAGTATAGCAGGCGACAGCCTGCTTCTTCTATTAGTTCTTTTACTTTCGTTGATTTGTGTATTCTTGCATTATCTAATATTACACATTGACCTGCGGTCAACGTAGGAATCAATACCTTTTCAAGGTATGTTAAAAAAGTATCACCGTTGGTGGTACCTTTTACTAACATAGAGCTAGTTATGTATGTTTTATCCTCATCGCTCTTTTTCGTACAAGATCCAATTACGCTTGTTCTATTGTGTTTTATGGCACTAATTACTGTTTGAACTCTTAGACCCTTTCTTGAATATCCAAAGTCTCGCAACATTTCATCTTCTACCCCTGTCTCATCTATGAATACTCTCTGATCAATCGGTATGTTATCTAATTCAGTTTGATAATTAGTTCTTAATTCTTCACTTCGCTCTCTGAAGTTTTTTTGTTTTTTTTACGAGATATTCCTAACTTTTTCATATTGTAAAAAACAGCATTCTGGCTTACTTTTAATTTATTAGCTAATTCGTATTGGTATATATCAGGAGTTAATTCAAGTTGTTTTTTTAACTCCTCTATATCTAGTTTTCTACTATGAATATTGGTCTGTGGTGTTATCTTGTAAAGACCTTCGGTCTTTACAAGTGACAACCAACTATCAATAGTTGATCTACATATTTTATACATTTTAGAAATACTGAGCTTTGTATATTCTTTTGAATTAACAGCTTCTATTACTTTTTTTCTTAAATCAGAACTATACCTCATTTCTGAGGTATGGGTAAATGGTTTTTAATTATTTGTCTAGTTGACGTTGGGTTTAGCTATAAGCATCTGAGTAGCTGTGCGAACTATGTTTTTATCATAATTACTGCTAAATAGAATATCATACTGATAAGGTTGAACACCAACTTTTTTTAGCCTCTCTGGTAAGGTATTCGGATCATAACCTTTACTATTAGAATTAGCGTAAAATACCTCATCCCTAATTTGTCGGACATAGGTAACTTTAGGTTTTTCCAGGAATTTGACCTTGTCTATCTCCTTTAATTCTGGAGGCTCATAATTAACTAGATCTCCCAAAAGCTTCATTGACTCACTAAAAGAAACCAAATTACCAGAAGATTGCATTTGTGCTAGGAGTAAACAAAGATTAGCATCAGAAGACTGGGTTGTAGCATTTAAATGACCAACAATTTCGTGTAAATAGCCACGATAACCAAGGTCTTTAGGGGCTATATTAATTACTGCATGTTTTTTACTCTCTTTGTCTTTGCTCTGTTTGATGTCATCGCTATGCCAACCTCCAGAAAGCTCGTCAACATCTCCCAGATTAAAGCTTGTGTATCTGTTATCTACCCCAAAAGCGGTTGCAACGTTAAAATTTCTTACTATCATATTATAGACTTGATTTAGACTTACTTTTTTATAATCTGCGTTTTTAATAGCATCTGATTGGTATACTTTTGCTGTTAATTTGATACCTGTTTTTTGTTGAAAATTAACTAATTTTAGCATTGTATATTCAAAGTTATCTCTTTCTAAAGGAATGTTTTGCGTACTTTCATATGGATCAATAACAGCCCATTCTTTAATTTTATCTTTTACTTCTTGATCAATTATAGCAAGTTGTTCAGTCGGGAATTTTTCTATACTACTTACATTAGTTGGTTGCTGGCTTCTGGCGATATTGCAAGTTTTCATTGTGTCATGAATTTTTTGAATATCAATTTTGTTTTTTTGCACTATCTGTTCTGGCTTAGCGTTGAAGTGAAAAGCTTCTTCATTTTGTTTATCCGCTTGCATCTTTTCCCTAGCAATATTACCTAATAAGAAAAAATCCACAACACCAATAACTGTGATCATAGCATACATTCTTTTTAACCCCTCTTTATTCATCATGGGAATTTTAGTTTTTTCTTTAATATTTTTAGACGGTTGCGAATCTGACTTATCAGAATTATTAACAATTGATGTATCTTTTGGAGATATATTTTTTGTACCCAAACTAGAGGCTTTATCTTTAATATTAAATCTATTGTTAAATAATTTCATTATGTAATAATGATACTATAAAAAATTAAGCATGTAAAACAATTTGACATAAAACAAAAGAAATGCTTAAATAATAATTGTCCTACAGCTAAAAATTTTGAATACAATGAACCCAGCTCAAACAGACGAACACTCCTTACCCCCATACACCATACCTGTGCATGTCTATTGGATTCTAATGAATGAAGCCCTGTCTAATCAAAATCAGTTTTCTGATATTGCCAATGTTGCTTTTTATATGGCTGCAAAACAGCTCAACATTCCAATTATTAAGCCAGAATCTAAAGAAAGTCTAGATGATTTTTTGGATCTAAAAAAAGCAGAAGGTAAGCTTGTGTTTGACCGAGAATCAGATGGATACATCTTGGGGCAGCCAACAGACGAAGAAATAGAAATCATCAATCAGCAGTCTGTGTCGGTACCAAAAACATTATTTAAAATGTCTTATTGCCCTGTACCTTGCTCACTTGATAGCACTTGCTTCTTCACTTTAGTTGCCACACCTTTTGACAAGCGACAACAGCTAATGATTAATTTTATGGCTATGACTAGCTGGCTATTTTTCTTATGCTGGTTCAAACCTACTCGCTGGTTAGGAAACATTGTTGTTCGTGATGGTAAAGAAAAGTTTTATTCAAAAAATGATTTTAATCTAACCACTGACAACTAGAAAAACCCACAGCTCTTATTTGATCCTTCATGTATATGCAGCATGAGGGGTTATTTTTTTGGTTTTTTTGGTTTTTTTGGTTTTGCAGCAGTCGTGGAATTCGTTAATTTGAAGAATACTAGAAGAGTGCTAAAGAAGTCCACCGAGGGATATTTAGGAAAAAGCATTTGACATTTATTAACATATAGTATAAGTTAATAATATGCAATAAATCAATTGCACTTCTTCTAGCTTCTTACTCAGTTTTTCTCAGTTTATTTATCTAATAGGAACAACTTTCAAATGGTTAATTTCAAAAGTTTAATGCTTAGTTTAGTGGCTTTGGTTTTGGTTAGTTCAACTCTGACAGCTTGCGGTGATAAAACATCCACTAAAACAGCTACTCCAGTATCAAAAACTGAAGAGCCAGATCCTGCCATCAGCAAGGAACCAGCTACTACAGTTATCACACCGCAAACTAGCAACCCAGTCAACCCAGTAGATAGCGTACCAACAAATCCACTGACTCCAAACGTTAGTACCCCTAACCCAACACCTCCTTTGACAGTAGTGCCAGGCAATCCAGCCAGCGGTACGACTAAGTTAACACCAACACCAAAAGTTGATCCCCTGCCCACCAATCCTACCTCATCTAATCCTGACGAAGCAGTCATTGGTAATTATGAGCCTGGAGTTGGTAATGACGAGAAGCCAACTAAGCCAATGGTAAAAGACCCAGATGTTAAGCCATCTATAGGTATGGATACAAAACCCAAAGCATCAAGAACTCAAAGCGAGCGCATTGCACTTCGCAAGCAGCTTTTTGCACAAGCTATCACCCTCATACCAGAGGCTTCCAAAACCAATAAATTTCAAGAATACTATACAAAGTTGAACACTTTAGTTGGTAAGCTTGAAACACAAAAACCTTTGACACAAAAAGCAGTTGATGACATCAACAATCTTAATAGTCAGTACCCTGAAGAAGCTTCAAAATTTGAGTTAGCTGCAGAAAAAGTTAACTTGATTCACGGACAGCATTCAGGACACAAAATGCCAAAAGCAAAATAATATTTGAATAAAAGATTTAAATAACTTCAAATAACTGATTTCAACTCCTCCAACTAATAATAGTTTGGAGGAGTTTTTATTTTTTATACATTCAAGACTACATTAGTTAGTTGCTAGTCAAAAACGTTTTTATCAGTTATACTTTCGCAAGCAAAATACAATGGGCAAATGGGCAATATCTCACTCTCATCTTTGCAATTCAAACAAAAACCAAAATATATGACACAAAACAAACAACAAAACAAATATTCTTCTATATATTTGCTGTTTTTAGTAGTGATTACACTATTATTATCAACCATAATATATATACCGAAGTTTGGCTCTTTGGAAATAACCTCCAAGGCTAATCAGTTCATGAGTAATACAACCCCGTGGACTTCAACAGGTGTAGCACCTATTGTGAATACTGGGTCGGCTACAAAGGCGCTACCTTCTGGTACTACTGCTACTGTGTCAATTCAAAGTGGATTACCTGGCAGTCTTAAGATTAATAATTTAACAGGTAATTTAGCCTCTAATACAGGTACAGATGCACACTACTCGCCATCGTTATCTGCTGCCAATACTGCAGCCTTACAGTTATTAGCTGATGCAACACCTTGTACGACCACAACAGATGCTTGTGATACTGGTACAATGAACATAAAGTTTAACAGACCCGTCAGAAACCCAGTAATACACGTAAGCGGGCTAGGAGGCGCAAACACAGCCACCAATGCTGCAGGAGTAGAAACCGAAGCTTTTAATAACTACACTAGACTAACCCTAAACACTTCAGTCCCAGCAGGAGCTACCCTAGGAGCAGCCTCAGCAGGGTCTTCTAACATGAACGTAGTCGGAAACCAGATTGTACCAGACAACTTTGCTATCAAAAGTATGGTATCTACCTGTTCTGCTACTACTGTTGCGACTGGAACGATTTGTGGAAGTACTCCAATCACAGGTATTTTTACTGATCTTAATTTCACGCTAAACCAAATGACCAATATTGCTGGTAAATGGTACACTACAAACACTACTACAGGTGCAAAAACTTATGCTATGGACGGCTTTTGGATCTCAATTTCGTTGCAAGATGATTTTGGCGATGCACCTGCAAGTTATGATGCCGCTGGAGCTGCCTATCATACACTATCTGATTTAACTATTGGAAAAGATGTTACAGGCGAAACTTTTACCAACTACGGGGGACTGACTACACAGCCTAATCAGTCAGCAACTGCAGCATCAGACACTGATGACGGTAATATAGCACATCCAAATATCATTGCTGGACAAACAGGTACGTACAAAACCACGGTCCCATTAAATGGAATATCTGCACCAGCTACTCTTTGCGCCTGGATTGATTTTAATAAAAATGGTACATTTGATGCCGCAGAAAAGCAATGTCAGACACTTGCTGTGGGTCAAACTACTTCAGATATAACTTGGGCTTTACCAGCTGGTATGACTCCAGGAACAACGTATGCTAGGTATAGATTAAGCTATAATAGTGTCCAAGCAAATTCACCAACTGGTCCTGCAGATAGTGGAGAAGTTGAGGATTATCAGGTAATTATTGTTGCCAATAAGCCACCTGTAGCTGTAAGCGATAACTACGCAACAGCAATGAACACGCCTGTTACTATTAACCCACTAGCTGGTGATAGTGATCCAGAAAATCATCCTCTTAAAATTACTTCAATCAATTCAGTAGCGCTAACACCTGGTGTTGCACAAAGCATTCCCGTACCTAATGGAACTGTAAAAATTGCGGTAGATGGAACTATGTCATTCGTTCCTGCTACTGGATACACTGGAACAGTTGCTTTCCCATATGCTATAGCTGATGCAGAAGGTGGAACTGCGACTGCGACTGAAACAATTGTTATCACGGCAGAGCCTAAAATTGATTTAGTAAAATCTTCTGCTCTAGTTGATACTAATAACAACGGATATACTGATATAGGAGATAAAATAAAATATTCGTTTACTGTCAAAAACAGTGGTCAACTCGTACTGTCTAATATTACTTTAACAGACTCAAAGTGTTCGCCAATTGTAGGCGGTCCGATCCCTAGTTTGGCTATTGGCGCAAGTGATACTACTACATTTAGTTGTACTTATGCAGTTACGGCAGCAGATATTCTTGCTGGTAAAGTTGATAACTCAGCGACTGTTACAGCTAAAGACCCAAGCGGCAAAACTGTTACTGATGTTTCAGATTCAACAGATCCTACAAAAACAGGACTAGATGACCCAACAAGCACTCCTTTAAAGCCAAAAGCTATTGATGATGCCAAAACTACAGTGCTGGACACCCCTGTAACTTACGCACCTCTTGCCAACGACTCTGTTCCTACTGGAACCAAGATCACAGCTATTGACGGTAAGCCAGTTACGGTCGGAACTCCTATCAAGGTAGCTAACGGAACAGTAACGGTCAACGCTGATGGAACTGTTACAGTTACTCCTGATAAAGGGTTTGTCGGCGATATTAAATTCACATATGAAGTAACCACCCCAGATGGAACTAAAGTTACAGCCAATGATACAGTAACTGTTGAGGGAGTAAGCAGACTTGAAGTCATCAAAGCTTCAGCTTTGATAGACACTGATACTAATGGATATTCTAATGCAGGTGATAAGATTAACTATACATTCACTGTCAAGAATACTGGAACTACTGTGTTAACTAATGTAACATTAAGTGATAACAAGTGTGCGCCAATTGTTGGAGGCCCAATTGCCAGTTTGGCTATTGCTGCAACTGATACTACTACATTCACTTGTTCATACACTTTGACAGCAGCTGATATTTCAACTGGTAAAGTTGATAACTCTGCTACAGTAAATGCTAAAGATCCTACAGGTAAAGATGTTAAAGATGTATCAGACTCAACTGATCCAAGTAAGCCAGGAACAGACGATCCAACGGTTACACCGTTGAAGCCAAAGGCTCTTGACGATGTTAAAACTACTACACTAGACACTCCGGTAACTTACTCTCCTCTAGCTAATGATGTTGTTCCTGCTGGAACAAAGATCACAGCTATTGATGGTAAGCCAGTTACTGTTGGTGTACCGATTAAAGTTCCTAACGGAACAGTAACGGTCAACGCTGATGGAAGCGTTACAGTTACCCCTGATGCAGGATTTGCTGGTGATATTAAATTCCCATATGAAGCTACCACTCCAGATGGAACTAAGGTTACTGCAATTGATACCGTTACAATCCAAGGTAAAGTTGTAGATGATAAGAAAGAGACACCAATAAACACTCCAGTAACTTATGCTCCACTAGCTAATGATAATGTTCCTGCTGGATCAAAGATCACAGCTATTGACGGTAAGCCAGTTACGGTCGGAACTCCTATCAAGGTTCCTAACGGAACAGTTACGGTCAACGCTGATGGAACTGTTACAGTTACTCCAGATAAAGACTTTACAGGTGATGTTAAGTTCCCTTATGAAGTTACTGCTCCAGATGGCTCTAAGTTAACAGCTAATGATACTGTAACGATTGTAGGCGCTGTAGATGATACAAAGGTTACTCCAATCAATACTCCGATAACTTATGCTCCACTAGCTAATGATAATGTTCCTGCTGGAACAAAGATCACAGCTATTGACGGTAAACCAGTAGTCTTCCCTACTCCAGGTCAACCTTCTACACCTATTAAGGTTACAGGTGGTACTGTTGTGGTAAACGCTGATGGAACTGTTACAGTTACTCCAGATAAGGATTCAATAGTACCTATTGTATTCCCGTATGAAGTAACCACTCCAGCTGGAACTAAAGTTACAGCCAATGATACAATCACTATCCAAGGTAATGGTAACATTGAAGTCATCAAAGCTTCAGCTTTGATAGACACTGATACTAATGGATATTCTAATGCAGGTGATAAGATTAACTATACATTCACTGTCAAGAATACTGGAACTACTGTGTTAACTAATGTAACATTAAGTGATAACAAGTGTGCGCCAATTGTTGGAGGCCCAATTGCCAGTTTGGCTATTGCTGCAACTGATACTACTACATTCACTTGTTCATACACTTTGACAGCAGCTGATATTTCAACTGGTAAAGTTGATAACTCTGCTACAGTAAATGCTAAAGATCCTACAGGTAAAGATGTTAAAGATGTATCAGACTCAACTGATCCAAGTAAGCCAGGAACAGACGATCCAACGGTTACACCGTTGAAGCCAAAGGCTCTTGACGATGTTAAAACTACTACACTAGACACTCCGGTAACTTACTCTCCTCTAGCTAATGATGTTGTTCCTACTGGAACAAAGATCACAGCTATTGATGGTAAGCCAGTTACTGTTGGTGTACCGATTAAAGTTCCTAACGGAACAGTAACGGTCAACGCTGATGGAAGCGTTACAGTTACCCCTGATGCAGGATTTGCTGGTGATATTAAATTCCCATATGAAGCTACCACTCCAGATGGAACTAAGGTTACTGCAATTGATACCGTTACAATCCAAGGTAAAGTTGTAGATGATAAGAAAGAGACACCAATAAACACTCCAGTAACTTATGCTCCACTAGCTAATGATAATGTTCCTGCTGGATCAAAGATCACAGCTATTGACGGTAAGCCAGTTACGGTCGGAACTCCTATCAAGGTTCCTAACGGAACAGTTACGGTCAACGCTGATGGAACTGTTACAGTTACTCCAGATAAAGACTTTACAGGTGATGTTAAGTTCCCTTATGAAGTTACTGCTCCAGATGGCTCTAAGTTAACAGCTAATGATACTGTAACGATTGTAGGCGCTGTAGATGATACAAAGGTTACTCCAATCAATACTCCGATAACTTATGCTCCACTAGCTAATGATAATGTTCCTGCTGGATCAAAGATCACAGCTATTGATGGTAAGCCAGTAGTCTTCCCTACTCCAGGTCAACCTTCTACACCTATTAAGGTTACAGGTGGTACTGTTGTGGTAAACGCTGATGGAACTGTTACAGTTACTCCAGATAAGGATTCAATAGTACCTATTGTATTCCCGTATGAAGTAACCACTCCAGCTGGAACTAAAGTTACAGCCAATGATACAATCACTATCCAAGGTAATGGTAACATTGAAGTCATCAAAGCTTCAGCTTTGATAGACACTGATACTAATGGATATTCTAATGCAGGTGATAAGATTAACTATACATTCACTGTCAAGAATACTGGAACTACTGTGTTAACTAATGTAACATTAAGTGATAACAAGTGTGCGCCAATTGTTGGAGGCCCAATTGCCAGTTTGGCTATTGCTGCAACTGATACTACTACATTCACTTGTTCATACACTTTGACAGCAGCTGATATTTCAACTGGTAAAGTTGATAACTCTGCTACAGTAAATGCTAAAGATCCTACAGGTAAAGATGTTAAAGATGTATCAGACTCAACTGATCCAAGTAAGCCAGGAACAGACGATCCAACGGTTACACCGTTGAAGCCAAAGGCTCTTGACGATGTTAAAACTACTACACTAGACACTCCGGTAACTTACTCTCCTCTAGCTAATGATGTTGTTCCTACTGGAACAAAGATCACAGCTATTGATGGTAAGCCAGTTACTGTTGGTGTACCGATTAAAGTTCCTAACGGAACAGTAACGGTCAACGCTGATGGAAGCGTTACAGTTACCCCTGATGCAGGATTTGCTGGTGATATTAAATTCCCATATGAAGCTACCACTCCAGATGGAACTAAGGTTACTGCAATTGATACCGTTACAATCCAAGGTAAAGTTGTAGATGATAAGAAAGAGACACCAATAAACACTCCAGTAACTTATGCTCCACTAGCTAATGATAATGTTCCTGCTGGATCAAAGATCACAGCTATTGACGGTAAGCCAGTTACGGTCGGAACTCCTATCAAGGTTCCTAACGGAACAGTTACGGTCAACGCTGATGGAACTGTTACAGTTACTCCAGATAAAGACTTTACAGGTGATGTTAAGTTCCCTTATGAAGTTACTGCTCCAGATGGCTCTAAGTTAACAGCTAATGATACTGTAACGATTGTAGGCGCTGTAGATGATACAAAGGTTACTCCAATCAATACTCCGATAACTTATGCTCCACTAGCTAATGATAATGTTCCTGCTGGAACAAAGATCACAGCTATTGACGGTAAACCAGTAGTCTTCCCTACTCCAGGTCAACCTTCTACACCTATTAAGGTTACAGGTGGTACTGTTGTGGTAAACGCTGATGGAACTGTTACAGTTACTCCAGATAAGGATTCAATAGTACCTATTGTATTCCCGTATGAAGTAACCACTCCAGCTGGAACTAAAGTTACAGCCAATGATACAATCACTATCCAAGGTAATGGTAACATTGAAGTCATCAAAGCTTCAGCTTTGATAGACACTGATACTAATGGATATTCTAATGCAGGTGATAAGATTAACTATACATTCACTGTCAAGAATACTGGAACTACTGTGTTAACTAATGTAACATTAAGTGATAACAAGTGTGCGCCAATTGTTGGAGGCCCAATTGCCAGTTTGGCTATTGCTGCAACTGATACTACTACATTCACTTGTTCATACACTTTGACAGCAGCTGATATTTCAACTGGTAAAGTTGATAACTCTGCTACAGTAAATGCTAAAGATCCTACAGGTAAAGATGTTAAAGATGTATCAGACTCAACTGATCCAAGTAAGCCAGGAACAGACGATCCAACGGTTACACCGTTGAAGCCAAAGGCTCTTGACGATGTTAAAACTACTACACTAGACACTCCGGTAACTTACTCTCCTCTAGCTAATGATGTTGTTCCTGCTGGAACAAAGATCACAGCTATTGATGGTAAGCCAGTTACTGTTGGTGTACCGATTAAAGTTCCTAACGGAACAGTAACGGTCAACGCTGATGGAAGCGTTACAGTTACCCCTGATGCAGGATTTGCTGGTGATATTAAATTCCCATATGAAGCTACCACTCCAGATGGAACTAAGGTTACTGCAATTGATACCGTTACAATCCAAGGTAAAGTTGTAGATGATAAGAAAGAGACACCAATAAACACTCCAGTAACTTATGCTCCACTAGCTAATGATAATGTTCCTGCTGGATCAAAGATCACAGCTATTGACGGTAAGCCAGTTACGGTCGGAACTCCTATCAAGGTTCCTAACGGAACAGTTACGGTCAACGCTGATGGAACTGTTACAGTTACTCCAGATAAAGACTTTACAGGTGATGTTAAGTTCCCTTATGAAGTTACTGCTCCAGATGGCTCTAAGTTAACAGCTAATGATACTGTAACGATTGTAGGCGCTGTAGATGATACAAAGGTTACTCCAATCAATACTCCGATAACTTATGCTCCACTAGCTAATGATAATGTTCCTGCTGGAACAAAGATCACAGCTATTGACGGTAAACCAGTAGTCTTCCCTACTCCAGGTCAACCTTCTACACCTATTAAGGTTACAGGTGGTACTGTTGTGGTAAACGCTGATGGAACTGTTACAGTTACTCCAGATAAGGATTCAATAGTACCTATTGTATTCCCGTATGAAGTAACCACTCCAGCTGGAACTAAAGTTACAGCCAATGATACAATCACTATCCAAGGTAATGGTAACATTGAAGTCATCAAAGCTTCAGCTTTGATAGACACTGATACTAATGGATATTCTAATGCAGGTGATAAGATTAACTATACATTCACTGTCAAGAATACTGGAACTACTGTGTTAACTAATGTAACATTAAGTGATAACAAGTGTGCGCCAATTGTTGGAGGCCCAATTGCCAGTTTGGCTATTGCTGCAACTGATACTACTACATTCACTTGTTCATACACTTTGACAGCAGCTGATATTTCAACTGGTAAAGTTGATAACTCTGCTACAGTAAATGCTAAAGATCCTACAGGTAAAGACGTTAAAGATGTATCAGACTCAACTGATCCAAGTAAGCCAGGAACAGACGATCCAACGGTTACACCGTTGAAGCCAAAGGCTCTTGACGATGTTAAAACTACTACACTAGACACTCCGGTAACTTACTCTCCTCTAGCTAATGATGTTGTTCCTGCTGGAACAAAGATCACAGCTATTGATGGTAAGCCAGTTACTGTTGGTGTACCGATTAAAGTTCCTAACGGAACAGTAACGGTCAACGCTGATGGAAGCGTTACAGTTACCCCTGATGCAGGATTTGCTGGTGATATTAAATTCCCATATGAAGCTACCACTCCAGATGGAACTAAGGTTACTGCAATTGATACCGTTACAATCCAAGGTAAAGTTGTAGATGATAAGAAAGAGACACCAATAAACACTCCAGTAACTTATGCTCCACTAGCTAATGATAATGTTCCTGCTGGATCAAAGATCACAGCTATTGACGGTAAGCCAGTTACGGTCGGAACTCCTATCAAGGTTCCTAACGGAACAGTTACGGTCAACGCTGATGGAACTGTTACAGTTACTCCAGATAAAGACTTTACAGGTGATGTTAAGTTCCCTTATGAAGTTACTGCTCCAGATGGCTCTAAGTTAACAGCTAATGATACTGTAACGATTGTAGGCGCTGTAGATGATACAAAGGTTACTCCAATCAATACTCCGATAACTTATGCTCCACTAGCTAATGATAATGTTCCTGCTGGAACAAAGATCACAGCTATTGACGGTAAACCAGTAGTCTTCCCTACTCCAGGTCAACCTTCTACACCTATTAAGGTTACAGGTGGTACTGTTGTGGTAAACGCTGATGGAACTGTTACAGTTACTCCAGATAAGGATTCAATAGTACCTATTGTATTCCCGTATGAAGTAACCACTCCAGCTGGAACTAAAGTTACAGCCAATGATACAATCACTATCCAAGGTAATGGTAACATTGAAGTCATCAAAGCTTCAGCTTTGATAGACACTGATACTAATGGATATTCTAATGCAGGTGATAAGATTAACTATACATTCACTGTCAAGAATACTGGAACTACTGTGTTAACTAATGTAACATTAAGTGATAACAAGTGTGCGCCAATTGTTGGAGGCCCAATTGCCAGTTTGGCTATTGCTGCAACTGATACTACTACATTCACTTGTTCATACACTTTGACAGCAGCTGATATTTCAACTGGTAAAGTTGATAACTCTGCTACAGTAAATGCTAAAGATCCTACAGGTAAAGACGTTAAAGATGTATCAGACTCAACTGATCCAAGTAAGCCAGGAACAGACGATCCAACGGTTACACCGTTGAAGCCAAAGGCTCTTGACGATGTTAAAACTACTACACTAGACACTCCGGTAACTTACTCTCCTCTAGCTAATGATGTTGTTCCTGCTGGAACAAAGATCACAGCTATTGATGGTAAGCCAGTTACTGTTGGTGTACCGATTAAAGTTCCTAACGGAACAGTAACGGTCAACGCTGATGGAAGCGTTACAGTTACCCCTGATGCAGGATTTGCTGGTGATATTAAATTCCCATATGAAGCTACCACTCCAGATGGAACTAAGGTTACTGCAATTGATACCGTTACAATCCAAGGTAAAGTTGTAGATGATAAGAAAGAGACACCAATAAACACTCCAGTAACTTATGCTCCACTAGCTAATGATAATGTTCCTGCTGGATCAAAGATCACAGCTATTGACGGTAAGCCAGTTACGGTCGGAACTCCTATCAAGGTTCCTAACGGAACAGTTACGGTCAACGCTGATGGAACTGTTACAGTTACTCCAGATAAAGACTTTACAGGTGATGTTAAGTTCCCTTATGAAGTTACTGCTCCAGATGGCTCTAAGTTAACAGCTAATGATACTGTAACGATTGTAGGCGCTGTAGATGATACAAAGGTTACTCCAATCAATACTCCGATAACTTATGCTCCACTAGCTAATGATAATGTTCCTGCTGGAACAAAGATCACAGCTATTGACGGTAAACCAGTAGTCTTCCCTACTCCAGGTCAACCTTCTACACCTATTAAGGTTACAGGTGGTACTGTTGTGGTAAACGCTGATGGAACTGTTACAGTTACTCCAGATAAGGATTCAATAGTACCTATTGTATTCCCGTATGAAGTAACCACTCCAGCTGGAACTAAAGTTACAGCCAATGATACAATCACTATCCAAGGTAATGGTAACATTGAAGTCATCAAAGCTTCAGCTTTGATAGACACTGATACTAATGGATATTCTAATGCAGGTGATAAGATTAACTATACATTCACTGTCAAGAATACTGGAACTACTGTGTTAACTAATGTAACATTAAGTGATAACAAGTGTGCGCCAATTGTTGGAGGCCCAATTGCCAGTTTGGCTATTGCTGCAACTGATACTACTACATTCACTTGTTCATACACTTTGACAGCAGCTGATATTTCAACTGGTAAAGTTGATAACTCTGCTACAGTAAATGCTAAAGATCCTACAGGTAAAGACGTTAAAGATGTATCAGACTCAACTGATCCAAGTAAGCCAGGAACAGACGATCCAACGGTTACACCGTTGAAGCCAAAGGCTCTTGACGATGTTAAAACTACTACACTAGACACTCCGGTAACTTACTCTCCTCTAGCTAATGATGTTGTTCCTGCTGGAACAAAGATCACAGCTATTGATGGTAAGCCAGTTACTGTTGGTGTACCGATTAAAGTTCCTAACGGAACAGTAACGGTCAACGCTGATGGAAGCGTTACAGTTACCCCTGATGCAGGATTTGCTGGTGATATTAAATTCCCATATGAAGCTACCACTCCAGATGGAACTAAGGTTACTGCAATTGATACCGTTACAATCCAAGGTAAAGTTGTAGATGATAAGAAAGAGACACCAATAAACACTCCAGTAACTTATGCTCCACTAGCTAATGATAATGTTCCTGCTGGATCAAAGATCACAGCTATTGACGGTAAGCCAGTTACGGTCGGAACTCCTATCAAGGTTCCTAACGGAACAGTTACGGT